>VWYH01000486.1:679600-759198 GCA_013399365.1 Pampusana beccarii
ATGCCTTGAGATGGCACCAAGGATAAGGTGTTCCATCAGTTTCCCAGGGATTGAGGTGAGGCTGACCGGTCTATAGTTACCCAGGTCCTCCTTCTTACCCTTTTTGAAGACTGGAGTGACATTTGCTTTCCTCCAGTCCTCAGGCACCTCTCCCGTTTCCCAAGACTTGGCAAAGATGATGGAAAGTGGTCCACCACCTCCCTAGATGTGTCTCCACTACCTCTCCACACTAAAATATTCTGAATTAAACCAAGTTCATAAAAACCTTTGAAGCACTTGTCCCTTTTACTTTTTTTCATTTGTTTTGTCACGGATGTTTCCTTTTTGGGGCACAAAGGAGAGAAGAAAGCATGAAAGTGGGAGAGGGATTTTTACCTCTCCCTTCATGACGATGCAGTCTGCCTTATTTCGTGTGTGGGTCGGCTCTCCGTGGTGCCATTTGGTGTAAGTCACAGGTGTCCCATCACTCCATTCAAAATACATTTGAACCCTGAAGTCATTTAGACCAATCCACAGCTCATCATCTGGCTCTGGGAACACAAATGTAATTGTAAGTAGGTGAATGTCTTAAAATGGAACAATCACGTCTTACACCCACTTTTGACTTAACAAGGACTCTTTTAAAAGCATTTAAGGTCACGGTTACATTGATTAAATTAGTAATAGAAACAGCATAATTCCAGATAAAAAAGTGACCTGCAGGAATACTCACTGTACCCAAGCTGAGACACTGTAAAACTGTACTCCTCAATATTATGAATACTCGCCAGCTCTCCATCTTCTTTTCTACAGGAAGACTGCGCTGCTTTCCATATTTTGGGTGTTCTGTAAATTCTATAGCAATGACCTGCATAGGCCACCCATTCCCTTGGGCACTTAAATGGCTTAAAGTCACCTAAAAAAATAATTTCAAAACAATTAATGAGCAGTCCTGTTCAGTGATTTCTTTTAATCAAAAAGAAAATGACTTGTACTGATATGAGTTTGAAATACTGGAGCACATACTGGCAGAGGAGAGAAGCAAAAGTCTGAGGATCACCAAGAGCACAAACCAGATTTTTCCATCCCCATTGTGCTGGAAGCTACCCAAAAAACTGGTTTACAGAACGGAATAACTACAAAGTAATTTGGAATGCCAACTTGCACGGCACAACTCCGTGTTTTACAGAAATGGGCCTCTTTTCCTACACAGGGACTTGGTGAATTTTTGAGATTTTCTATACTTTTTTCTCTGGCTACATCAGGTGCTCAGCAGCCAGTAGAGTTACCACACAGCCCAAATCATATATCAGAAAGCCCAGACACGTTTATTTTATACCAGACATGTCAGAAATCCCAGGTGCACAGAAATGCAGCACATGTCTTTCAGCAGCTATCTCTTGGTGTAAATTAACGCCAACCTTCTTCCACTGCTTTGACGGTTCACATGGTCTGCACCTACGTAGTAAACTGAAGAGGGCAGGATGTGCGCCCAGCATTGGTTTGTGACCAACCACATCGTTCAGTGCTCCCTGAGCATGGTTTTGACCTGTGCAAACATGCATTCCCCTAGGCAACATCCAGGCATGGTCTGGAGGTTGGCATGAGTCAGAAACCATGCCCAGTAAGCTGTCTAGATGTGGCCAGAATGTACACGATGCCAGCCATGACGTGCCATTCATCCCCTGAGCCAGAGAATAATCCTATATACTAGTATATATGTAGCTGAGGGAGTCACTGTAGGGACAGTAGCGTGCTGGAAATTCCCAAGTCAAGTAATTGCATGCCATTCTCTCCGCATAGATAAGACCTAGTTTTCCTCAAGTGGAAAGGGATGTCAACTGTGGAAAGGGATGTCAATTGGGAAAGGGTGCCAGTCCCATATTCTGAATTTTTCCTTTCAGAATAGAGCAAAAAGGATCAGAGACAGCAGGGGGAACATGAACTCTGGCTCATATCTTTTTGCAAAACAGATCTTTAGCATATTTCTCAGAGCACAAGATATTCATCAGCATTTTGCAGTCTGGATAATATGACTAAATATACAATCCTGCCTTCTTTAGCACCCTATGATTGTTTCAAAATTATTAATGACGTCTAGATATCATCTTTAAAATAAGCCAGAAAATCAAATGTGTTTGACCCAGGCCAAAAAGTGTAACCCTTTTGTTTTGATAATATACTGTCAGTTCATATATGGTATCCTCCTTGTATTTCCCACTCACTGCAAAAATAGCCTTGTTTTTTTACGAACTTACCTGAGGCAATAGTGGAGGAATCTGAGGAGGAGTTTCTCTTTTGGCAGATATATCCAAGTTTCCGATCACACACCTGGTTTTCCCATTTGCCGTTCCTACCTTGGAACGTCCCACATATTTTTCCAGATTCCACAGAGGGATTTCCTTTAGGAAAGAGGCAAAACATACAGAGAATCTCTCTGTTAACACTGACAGTTTTCACCACATCACAGGAAGGAACATGTACATCTTTTCCAGCTGCAAAGCCACAAGTGTCTTCTGCTTTAGAGTGATAATTCCCAAGAGAGAGATAAGGGAGCACCACTGGGATGGCCAAGAGGGACATTTCAAACATGACACTCATCTCTCTTCTCCCATGCACTGCTTAACAAAAAGCTCAGTGTGTTTGAAGTACTGCAGCATACATAAAAAACATTATATAAATAAAGCTTTTATATAAATTCCTTATGGGGTGGTAGTATTACAACTCCTCAAGATTATTTACTGGACATGAAATTCCACAGGAGCATTCACCCTTTGGATCTCCCTGTTGTCACAACAGTTGTTATGAAAATACATAATATGGCAACATGCAAAATGGTGACTTAGATCCTAAGAAAAGACTGGAAACTTACTAAGATAATGTATATCAGATAAGCGTCATAAGCAGTAAGTGAGAAGAAAAAACTGAAAATATTTTAAATGTAATGTTTCTATTTATTGTTTTTTTCTCTTTTCTTTAAATAATATAACTTTTCATGAGCTTTTCCTTTGGTTTGAATAAAATGCCTAATGAGAAAACTGTGGATGGAAAAAACAGAATAAGTTATAGATATTTGGTTTTAGTTGTTTTCTTGTACAAGCTATCTACTTTTTCTGGGAAAATTAGAATTAATGATGATCTGTCTCTGGTGTGATCCCTCTTACAGTAATATCGCACCTTTCCCATAATCCTGTGTATCCAATGCAAATTATATGAAACCAAAAGAATTAGGTAACAGGAATTTGGGGAAAGGAAGAGAATTTTGGCCCAGACGCTGCTCATCATTTCAGAAAAGTGCACTTACCTGGAGCCCAGTTTAGGTATCTGAAAGGCCTACCCCCAGTCCATTGCCAGCCACTGTCAAGTGCACTGAAAAGACCAGTCCAAAGCTTCGCATTGACACCAAGATCACTAGTGAGACCTAAATGGCCAAAAGAAATGAACAGTTGAGTCCTTACCTCTGATTTTTCAAGTTATTCAATAAAACTTGAAACAAAATTTTAAAACTGGAAAAAGAAAAAGTGTCATAGTAGCTTTTTTTTAACATAGGTTAGGTTTTTTTAACTATTTTAATACTTTTTTGTGAGAAAGTGACAAGATTTTTAAGAATGTCACTAACACCTATTTTCACAAAGTAAACATGAGTATCCATATTAAAGGTCTTGGAGCTGAGCTACATTGTAACTGTGTGCAATAATTTGTTTGTTGGTTTGCTTGCTTTACCTAATAAATACATTTCTTCACGAAGGTCTGTGATACTTAACAACTCTGCATTCTGCTGCTGGCAGCTTCTTCTTGCTTGGTGCCATGTCAAAAGTGACTCTGAGTTTATCTGATAGTGGGTTTCTGTCACAGGATTTGTTTTCCAAAGGTTGCTGTGGATGATGTCTATAAAATATAACAGTAACTTAGCAAGATAATCATACTTGCTAAAACCGAAAATAAAATCTTCATTGCAGACTAAAACTATGCAACTGCATGATTTACTAAGTTTTTACACATAGATTCTCCCACATTTATACTTTGTCCATTCAATATTAATGATACATTAAGAACAGAAGGAATTATTTACCCTTACATACCTAATTTTTCTTCCCAATCAGCTGGGAAGCGGGGTGAAGGGGCAGGGTATTTGTGCTGGGGTTGCTGGGCAGCTGTGTTGGGTGATGTGTGGGTGGAAGGAGCACTGGAGCACTGAAGGCAGGTGAAGGCCACTGCCTGTGTCCTGCAGCCTTCCATTCACTCCAGCCCTCCTGTTCTCTGCTCCATCCTATGACACAGCACTGTCTCCTGCTTACCTGTCTCACCTTCCTCATCCATTGCCCTCCTTGCTGCCTTCCATTTGCCCTGACTTTCTTCTCACCTAGGCCTTTTTCCATCAGTCCCAGTCACCACCCTCACAATACTCCCCACGTGCACCAGTCTCAGGAATGCTGTGGGACTACTCATCTCACTTGGAGAAACAGTGAGAGTGAAGAGCAGACACCTCAGTTGCTCATTTCCTAGCTCACCAGTGAACCAGGCTAGCCAGAGTCCAGCTCACCGCCCAGTGCCACCTCCACAGCCCAAGGAGATTTTGACCATGAAAATGGATGAAACTTTTGCTTAATGCCTTTCATGAAGTCTTTAAAACTATATTACCTTTTAGTGGACAATTTCCAAACAATTGGTCTTTATCAAAGTCTGAAGAAGTTGCACACCAGAAAGAGCCTGCATCGGCACTCCGAGGGATGCACTCAGCGTACCATTTACCATTGAGCTTAAAAGGGAACATGCAAGGTGCACCAAAGGCATTTCCTCCCAATGTATAGATCTCTGTGGAGAGAAACATTGAGCAATAGCAGTCAGCTGGTATCAGATGATCACCATGGTGTCTGCTCATAGGCGGCTCTCTGTGAACACAGCTGAGTTGTGCATGAGCTCAACACATCACTACTTCATTAGTACAACACATTTCAAGGCTATTGTGCCAATTAGATGTGACTATGGCAACTTATTCAGTAGTAAGACCCAAATAACCCTCAACTGCCCTTCAAACTATTTTCTGTTCTTTTCATTTGATTGCTATCTGAACTACTGCATCAGAGGTGCTTGTAGCCCACCTTCTCCATTGCACACACACTTCTGTTCTTGGATGTTTAAGATTTTTTTTTTTTTTTTTCTCTATGGTTGAAGAGATTTGGAAAGGAGATATCAGAGTATTTTTATTGGTCTTCGTGAAAGCAAGTTATATCTTAAATCTGCAAGTGACTCTGTTGGCAAGTGACACTCCCATCTCTATGCAGTCTTATTTGCTGCTATCTGAGCAAAATTATTACAAACTTAGTTCCAGCTGGAACTGTTGCAGGGCACAGCAAAACTTTCATCTCTTGTTGTTTAACTTCCCAACCTGCCAGTGTCACAGTAGAAAGGAGATTAAACACTCAAGCCTGGATGCCAACTCTACATACCCTCAGAGAGATAATAGTGCAGGAAAATGAGATCTGATTCTCCAGTGTTCCTTTGTCAGGGTGTTAGGCCTTATTGCATCTTAAACCATTAAGTCACTGTCATTGCTTTTGATTTTTCCTACTTTTTGCTGAGCCTGGGAAACACCAGGTAAGGACTGTTAAAAGTGAATCACATCTATGTTAACTAGAAATCAACTTCTTAGAGATAGTACATGGTCAAACAATAAATATTTAAATATAATACAATTCCCACTTCTTCTCCAAATCTATCAGATTTTGAAACAGTCATAGATTTCCTCCCTCTGTTACTATATAAACAGTATTCCCATTCTTCCTTACGATTGCATCATAGGCCTTTGTCATTTTGTTCTTTTATTTGACAGAATAGCACTTTCCGAGCTATGCAGAAATGTATACAGCCATGTTTGCCTTGCATTTCTACACCCTATTTGTAGGCAGCTCTGCTACTGATGTTACTGTGAGAAAACGGTTGTTGCACGACAAGCAGGTGACAGAATGCTTTGTAAATAGGGGCAGCAAAGTTACCTAGAAATAGAGGTTAATTTTTAGTACTCACCCTCATAGCGCTGGGAGCACACGCTGTATTCAGTTCCATGGATTTTCCACTTGCTCCCTTTGCCCAGTGATCTAGACAACCTGATTTTCTTCCCCTTCCCTTTGCCGTAGTTGAAAAATAAATCCTTGCCATGGGTTGCAAGCGTGTCATTTCCACATTCCCACCACTGGAGCTCATTCGTCCTGTTACAGGGCTCCAATGTGATGGCAGCCTCGTCAGCCTTGGTGAGCACTCCCAGGCACAGCTTGAGCGCCATGCTCAGCAGCTGCATGGCAGAGACCCACCTGAACTTCTGAAACTCATTGTGCTCATCACAAGTAGTAGTTATGACTGAGCTAGAGTTTTGAGCTTCAGCGCAGAGCTTGCTGTCTTCATTGTAGATTCCAAATATTCCACTGTCTATAAAATAAAATGAGAATGCAAACATCTGACAAGAGCTTTCCTAGCAGATAAATCAGTTACTTGTGATTTGACAGTCTGCTATAATAATAAAAAAAACCCCAGAATATATAGCATATATAAAGAAATCAAGGGAAGTTCATCATCAGTATGAAGGATATTCATCAAAATGTTCTTAAGATGCAAGCAACACAGAAGCTGAACATATTGCTCTTTCAAGAGAAATTGCTCTTCTTCACATTCCTCCTTAAAGGACACTGTTCTCAAAATGCCAATGATCTCTATTAAATTTCATGAGTTCTTCAAAGTTCCACCTCCACACAGCATGTTGAAAAGGCTTTTATTTTGCAAGTAAAAGGATTTTTTTCTTTAGAGTTATTAAAAATGTTTTACATACTCAAAATTCAACCATTTTTACATTTGCTCTGGAATGACATTGTGGTTTTCAGCTCATCAAGCAAATGGGGGATTTTTCAGTTTTCGTTAATTATTATTGACATTTTTGGCAACTGCAAAAAGACATTTCTTCACAGAGTTCAACTGCTGAATTTCTTGGGTAGGAAGCCACAACTTGCAGCATCATCATTTCAGTTCTGAGCAGAGTTAAGCTAAGTAAGTATCCTAAGTGCCATTAATAGCTACACTTGTAAATAGAAATGCGAGACGCTGCACAACAATGGTTTGTTTCTTAAAACCAGCTTCAAAAAAGGGGCACAACTTCAGCCTGTAGCAAACTTTGACCATCTCTGTTGCTTGCTTTGCCTCCCCTAACTCTCCACTATGAGACAGCAACATCAACCAATTTGCTCTGCTGTGCCACTGAGTTTTCCTGCCACCCTTGCCAGCATTGGAATAGTTAAATGGGGCTTCATAATCCCCCCCAGCCCAGAGCTGCCAGGGAACGGCTGAACAGCCTTGGTGCTGTTTCTCTGAACGGCTGCAGATCTCAATAAGCCAGATGGTGCTTCCCCTGGCACGGCTCTCCTGCTGCAGCGATTCTTCAGAAGGTTAGCAGGGGGTGCGTTAGAGCCAGCTTGGTCTCACCCAAAAAAACACACAGAGGGCGTTCTCCAGTACTGCTGCCATTCAAGCAATAGCACAGGTCCCTGCAGTTCTCTAACTGAGGGCATCCTGCAGGAAGGAGCTGCAATCACAGTGTCATTTGTCTTCCTCTCAGCAGTGGGAAGCTTTTAAGGTCCTTCCTAAAGCCATCAGGTTGGAAGCAAGATTCCAACATGCAATGATCAGTGTGCCATAGTCTACCTGAGCTGCCTAAGAAACTGGAAACACACATCAGCCAGGGGTTCTGTGCATGCTGAGAGGACTGTGCCCTGGACATCTGAGCAGTTCTAACCTCCAATGGAGCAATTTCATCATTTTTTGTCCACATTCAGCTGAATTTCAAGAATCGGCACTGCCCAGGTTATGTCCACATCTGTTGGCATGTTTCTTTTGCTCATACATCACCTTGAAAACTGGGTTAAGGAAACAGAAAGCCTGTATAGATACCACTAAATTTAAGAGCTGAATATAACTCTTTCAAATTACATGCTGAGACTAGATCTAAACTCACTGTCCACTAAGGAGGACATCAGGAAAGCATGAGAAAGAACTTGCAAACCTCCATACTCAGCAGAGAACAAAGACTTACCAGACACTTGAAGAGACGTCGTAAAAGAAAAGAGAAAAATCAGGAGCAGGAAGACAGTCATGGCCAAACGCTTCGCTCCCTTCTCCTCTTCACCTCAAATTGATGCTGAAGACCCAATCTATGCCTTTCACTATAACTGTTCTGCACTAAACCAAAATGACAAATCCTTTTCGGTTAAGACCCGACAGATACCGGGAAGTTCTGAGCCGCAAATAAGGAACTGTATCATGTCACGTGAGTAATTTTGAAATAATATGTTAATGAATAAACTTTGCTTTCTAAGCCAGTTTCTCTGCTGTATAAAAGTTTTACCTTCCATGGAAATATGAGATCTAAGAGGTAACATAGGTAACATTTTAGTGAGGATTTTTGGAGATATGCCTTACAATTCAGGATCATTATTTCTATGAAGGAGGTGACATGAATGTCTTCTTACTGAAAATAAAGGAAAAAGGTAAAAAATAAGAGGAATATTAATAAACGATGAAAAAAGCCAGAGTACAATGCAGTACTGTGAAAAATTGGCTGATACACCATGCAAATCTATGACCCTGGATTCAGACAGAACTAGAATTCCCTGTGCCTGCAGAAAAGTTGTAGATAATAGGATCTGTGCTCTCCAGGAGGCACCTGTCCCTTCTTTTGCTCCATTCCTGGCTGCATGCAGGAGCAATACACCCAAACTGATAGCAAAAGTTGAAGAAAATTCAAAAAGAAACTACCCAGTTATAGGAAGAATGTTACCTGTAACTGAAAAATGGTGGATTTTCAATTATTGCTAGAGAGGAAAACTAAACTGATACAGGATACTGCCACATTTTTCATCCTGCCAGGCTGTGAAAGTTGGCACCCCAAAAATTGCATGTGCTTCAGGCATTCTAACAAAATTCCAATTTTTACTTTGAAAAACTTTTACGATAGGCAAAAGAATTAGAATCACAGAGACGGTAGGGAAAATACGCTCCCAGGGAAAGTTTACATCCATTTGCATATGGTCTTTGAAAAACCCTAGTTCCCTTATCTTCAGGGGAGGCTGGTTTTGGGTAACTTCTCCAATATTATATTTGCAACAAGATTTTCCCTGAAAATTGCTGCTTTTGTATGCACTGAAAACCCTAGACACCTACATGAAGATGTGGGATCCAGCTTCTGTTGTTCTGAGTCTGATGCAGATGGACAACTCACTGGGTCTAAAAAGGTACATGGGGAAATAGAGTAGAAAAATAATTACAACAGTGAAAGAAAGTAGTGAGATGTGAAGGCCAGCAGGTACAGCTAGACCAAAAACATGGAAAGAATGGGAGCTTGAGAAGGAGCCTGAGACCTGAGGAAATTGGGACAAAAGAGAGGGCTGCCTCCACAAAGCAGCAGACAGTCAGTCACTCAGTGAATTATGATACACATGCAAAGACATCTGCACTGAGTCTGGAGTGAAGCATTCCAGTAGTCCCCAACACAGGAATGCTTGACTCCACAGCCTCAACCTTCCAGCTCTCCTTGCTTCCTTGTTCAGCAGGTCTAGCTGTGCAGATGGAAAAAACATTATTTATTATTTAGGAAGGACAAATGTGTTGTGGTTCTGCTGTGTACAACATCTCAGCATCTCCAAAGCTACTGGGAGGCAACAAGGACAATTACAACAGGGAAAAGGAAACTAGTTCTGTTCTGAAGAAGGGACGGTGTCTGGTGAAGGACTGTTAGGAATGATCTGCTGAGAGAGGCTGAAAAAGAGCAAAGTGTACTAAGGTCAGCTTCACCTCAGTGATTGTATGTTTGTCTGAGGAGACCTCATCACAGCCCAGAAAGTGGGAAGGAAAATCAGCAGATTGCAAAGGTGCACTCCAGCATCTCCCACTTCGCAAGGCACAGCCTGAAATTTTAGAAGTGGCGAGGAAGAAGGGCTGCTGGGGTTTGTGTGGAGTCAGCATTGTTCCTTGCGCAATCTCTGCTCTCAGGCAGGAAGTTCCACTGGCAGTGAGCAGATTCACCACCTTTCCTCTGAAGTCTGAACTCTTCTGGAGAAAAGGGGAAACGAAAATTAAGTGCAAGGGTATCAAGACATGTAACAGTGTGCAAAGAGACGAACCTGACATGCTACTGAATATTGCCATCAAGTCAATTCCTCAGCTGCCAACAGAAATGCATGGGTGAGTCCCTCCAGGTTCAACCAGTTCAGATGTACCTGACAAGTACAGCAAAGCACCAGAAACGAGATGTCCTCTCAACCTTTATTTTCTTTCCATTCATACTTTTGCACGTGTACATGTGATGAAATGTTCTCTGGAAGAACCACTTGGTGTACAGTCACTGCCTTAAGATTGTGCAGGGCCGCAGAACAGGACTGAACTTTTTTTGGGTAGAGACAGCAGCTGTTTCTGGTTTGCACAGCAGCCAGTGCGGTGAGGCTGGGACTCCACTCATGGCCTCTCAACCTTTCACTGTCCCTTTCACACACCTTTCTAGCTGGCACCACTTCTCCATATCACTGAAACAACATCATCCTTAACATCTTTAACCAGTCCATCAGGAGGTTTCTGGCATATAAGGTGCTACATCAGGTGGCACGAAGGACCACTAGAAGCACTAATCCTTGCAAAGACATGCTCAAACAACGGTGCACCAGAAATAGAAACAGGAGGAGGAACAGAGACAAGGAAATTACTGGGAAAAAGGAAGCAGAGCCAGAGGAGAAAAGGAATTCCAAGACAAAATTTCCCATCTTACCTATACACATACGTAATTCAAGATTTTCACTAAATCACTCAGCAACATTTTTGTCTTGGTTTTAAGCAAACAATCCCTGGACAGATTCAGGAAAATATGGTCAGTACATTACTTGATCACAACTGCGGATGGAATGTCTCCACAGTTAACTTTACAAAGCCTTATACAGACAAGACTATGAAATGAAAAAACATTTTAAAAAACAAAGCTAATTACTGTTTATTTCACAGAACAAAATCTGAAACCTAAAAACCAAATCTTGCAAACCTTTGTATGCAAGTGAGGAATCATGCATCATTTACAAGTTTTACAAAAATTAGGAATATAAACTCCACATTGGGGAATCCAAGATTTCCATAAATGGTAACCGATCTAGCCGTTTTAGAAAGGAAATACAATCAGTAGCAAATAAACACTGGTAGAGCTAAATTGTTCTTGACTTCCACCCGCACACACCCCACAAACCTACGCTACTGATGGAGAGGCTGCAGGAGAGCAGGACCAACATGTGGTCACCCCAACAGCTGCCCAGTGCTGCTGCAAACCTTCAGAACACACGTAGGTCATGTTCCTCCCCAGTGACAGTTGTCCTCATAGGAAGGAAGGTTTGCCACAACCTTCCTCACCTCTCCCAGACAAACCAACCGGTGGCCAGCCAGAATGCTGGCAGTTAACACCAACCACACTTTTCCAGTCCAGAGGTCTCCCCCAGACTTTACCTGAGTAAATCCAAGAATACAGGAACTACAAAAACTACATACTCAGTTCTCTGGGTTGCGTGAAATTGTGGGAACTGAAATTATATCATAAAAGGATTCATTTCCGCACACAGTTCAAAGAGGATGTGCCCAAATACAGAGTTTTCATCTAGCAAATACGCCTGTAGTTAAGTCCCTAGGAATATTTGAAAGATGGCAGAATTAGAGAGATGTTTGCTGAATAGCCTGGAGAATCTATACATTAGCATGGTTTGAAATAAATTTGGTGCAGAAACTTCAGATCTTGGAAGCCTTCTCAAGTGGATCTATCTACATTTTACTTCCTTTATTGCATCCATTTTTATCTTTCCATTTAATAATTAGCCAATATTACCTCTTTTGTTAAGAGCCACACTCAGCAGTGTGAGTCATCAAACCATGAGATCTGAAATGTTACACATTATACAACGGTTACAAAATAAAGTAACTGCTGTGTATAACATTACTCACATACTGAAAGTGGCTACTACGATATTTGCACATGAGAAAATAGCTTTGTCTTAATTCTAATTGCATAATTATATTAAAACAAGGCACATTTTATTTTATTACATTACATTTTACATTACAGATGACATTTCATTTTGTTACATTACAGTGTCGCATGTTCATTCTGTTCTATGTTGGTCACAAGATCCTTTGTGTCACTAGTTCCAGCAACTGCATCACTATTAAAATACAAATTGTTCTCAAAGCTCTCATGTGTTGACAAGCGATCCTTTCTTCTTTTGTAGAAGAGATACCCTGCAAGGCCACTTCCAACTAGGATGAGGATGATAACAATAACTACAATTCCAGTTTTACTGTGGTTCAGAGTAGGAGTCTTCTCGTCCTTTGTCATTGCTGAAAACAAATACAAAGAAATCAAGAGGATGCTATGTACTCTTTATCTGATTACTGGAAACAATTTCTTTAGAAAGCATGATGTTTTAAGCAAAAGAGTTCCATTTGTTTCAAAATGATGAGAGATAAAGGTAGCAACATAAAATTAATTGATTTTAAAACGCTAATATTGCAATGCTATATCACAAATTATTTCCTTTTAAATCTGCATTTGGACACTGAATGGAGTATATTGTATTCTACTAGGAAATAATATGTTCTTAGGAAGTGGACATGATACTCAGGTATATCAGAAAATGTAAGAGGCATAACAGGGAATATGATTTGTTCTGTTTATGGTCTTACATGGTTCTAGGTTTTGTATACTTGAAAAACAATATTCTTACCCTTTGTAGGCATTTCAGCTGGTGGCATTTCGGCTGCTGGTGGCGTTTCAATTGCTGGCATTTCAAAACATTGAAAAAGAATTGTTATTATATTATTCTGTTATTTATTTCTATTTTTTTTTAATTTCTTGGTTTAGTCCATACAAAGCTGTATACACCTATCAAAAGGCACAGCACAATGGTGTCTTGTATTCTGGTCTCATATGTAATACTAGCAGAAAAGAAGAAACATCAAAGAACTCCATGGAGACAGAAACTGAGATCAGTGTAAAACCACAAGTACAGAGATGATCGAACATAATGCTCAAAATCATCACAAATTCTTGCAGTACTTGTTATCCTAGATGAACCACAAGTGTAAGAAATTTGGTTTGCCAAGAGATTTTAATGGCCTCCATACACAGACAACTGAAATCACTCATAAACTCCAAAACGTCTTAGCATGTATCACATCAAAACTAAAATGTTTGTAGTTCATTTAAAATTGAATATCTGGACCACGAAATCTGGCTTGCTGGAAAACTGGGCCACAATTTAAGATGAAGATCCATATTTTTCCACGTGGACATAAAATTAGTCTATAACTAAATCTTGAATGAATGCATCATGTTTCATTCTAAAAAAGGTGAGCCCAGGAAGTTAAATTGTCTTACCAGTCTCCCCACTCACATTGCCTGACTCCAAAGATTTTGCAGAACTCTGCTGGAGTCTCTGTTAGCCCTAGTTTTACATCTAGATTTTAACACTTGTTACCCACATCTATGACTCTTCTGGAGAGAGAATTAAAAGAAAGTGCCTTTTTGTTTGTCAGTCAGCATGTAAAAAGACAGGTAAGTGAACTCTGAATGGATGGTTATAGCTGACAGTTCTGCAGTATTTCCTGTAGAAGATCCAGTCATCATTACAAGCATCTGAGTAAGTAAGAATAGTGCTGTGTGAGAATGAATTTATAGAAAGGATAGCAGAATTTATCTCATTTCCAGTCTTGTAGAGGAACTGGGCATATTTCAGCTACTACATGCATTTTACTCTTCTTGGTAAGCATTAGTAAGAGATTCTGATATTGCAATATATGCAGAAAGAAATTATTAGGATGACTTTCAGGAAAACATATGCACTAGATGTCCTTACTGTCAAATTTCCACATTCAATTACTTCTGGACACTTCCAGTTTAGCACATTCAGACTATGCTATTTGCTTTGCTTTTCATTCATTCACCTTCTCAAAACAGGAGAACACAGAGACAAAAGGTCCAAAACTGTTCATTAATTCACAATCTATAAATACTCAACTCACAGCAACACTACTTCACACTCAGAAAACGCGTGCATATGAGACTTCCAGACGGAAATAACCAAAGGGTATTTATTCCCTGGGCTGAGCAGAGAGGAAACCTTAAGGAACATATTTTCAAATAGATGAGACAGATTCGTAATTACTCAACAATTATTGACACAGAACAGGCAAACTTGTGAAGTGTATATACTAGCTACAGTTAAAATAGGAACACAATCTTTTAAAAACAATTCTGAAAGGACATGAGCACAGGTCAGCACTTCCACTTTCTGAGAAGGGTTACTCTTCCTTTTCGTTGTCATGCAAAACTGTCTTCCTTGGCATTTATAAAACCTCAAAACACTCAGCTAAAATGCACTGTGTGTAACAGCCATCTACTAATACTAGCACACAAGGAGCACGCTCCATGCATAAAACAAATGTACAAATGTAGCACTTACTTTTTGGCTTTTTACAAACGTAGCCTTTGTAGGAAGAGCAATAGATATTATTCCAGTACCCAGAATTTGCGTACATTTCAACACAGTGCTCGTTTTGTTGAGAGGAAGGTTCTCCTACATTCCAGTTGACAAAATTCACTGGACTGTTGTCTAGCCACAGCCATTCTCCTAATAGGAAAAACATTGGTTACAGAAAAACAAGATTCCATTAATTTCCATCTTGACACCTGCTCTTCATTTATTGCCTTCCTGATAAGTCCACTTGTGGACACTCTTGGAGACAAACTATTTAGATTTTTGGTCTAACATATCATGTCGCCCCTAAGTTTTTATGCAAATGATATAATATCAGTTTTTGGAAAACGGCAGGCCAATCTGGCTTAGGACGTTACAAAGCAAGACAGTTTAATGAAGTATCTCCCACAATTTATTGCAATAATGTAGTGTCAATTATAGGAGTCAAAAGATAATTTATCTTCAACAGAATGCCCTTTATTTCAGTAATTTGTAGGGAGGGTTTGTATTACTCTTTTCAAAACCTCTAGAGTTGTTCTAAGTCAAATTTTCTTTCGTTTGTTTTTCAGTTTCTGCTATTTCCCACTGACTTTACACACACGATTTTCCTGTTTAAAGATCTGCTTCGAAAACCTTGTGATCACTGTTGTTCAACTATGCTGGTACTTTCTGTCTCTTCCTTTCTGTTCCTTTTTTTTCTTTCCTTTAATAGTGCTATTTATTTAGAATAAATGTGCCCCTTGTGACTCTGAAAATGTACTCAAGCAAATTCTTAGACTCAGCATGAAAGCTATGTTTTGTTTTCTTACAAGATTCTTCATATTTTGCCCTTTTTTTTTTTTTTTTTAAATACCTGCCACCCTTTGTGTCAGGGCATAGCATCTGGATCCAATAATTTTTCCAAAGACATGAAATGTAGTTATACAGTTATGCTGGACAGTAATACAATGACAGGTACTTGCTGAAGCAGCTCTTGTGTTTATGATCACTGTAAGAATGGCATTGTTCTGCACCTGCTCTAGAACCACTTTAAAATAAATTTAATGTGTCAATTAACCCCATGAGTGAACCTCAGCTTTTCTTTTTGTGTTATGCTTATGAACCATTACTCTCTCCAAACTCTCTCTTCCTCTACTGAAAATTTTCCTTTTTCCTGGTTAAGATTCAAGTAATGTAATTTAATATTTGTCTTCTCCCCAGCTGGTTTGTCACTGAAGTGATTGAGCAGGTGGTTGTAAAAAAAAAAAAAACCTCCAAAATTCAAGAAAATGCCACCTGAACCATTCTGCAGTCTTGCCTCCGACACTGCTGTACTGGAGCTTTTAGTCTGAATGGCACAAGACTGAAGTAACTTTTAGGTTTGTCATAAAGACAGAAATATCTGTTTCAGTGAATACTAACTATATTAATGAAAAAGCAACAATCAGCAAATGTAAGATTTAATTAAAGCAGCCTGTTGCCTGTTCCACCTTACCTTACCTTCCTTACATGGAAGCAGAAAACAGAAAAACTCATGATACACAATTCCAAAGATACAAACAATTCCAGCTTCAAAGTGAAGCTTTTCTGAGGGCCAGCTGTAACTAAAGATGGGTGATTGGTCATTCCAGGATGGTAATTCCAAAGGAGTGATGTTAACCACATTATTCTCTAGCTCAAAAATTGGAATGTCTCAATGACAAGCACATCAGCCCCAGGGCCTCTCCCCATTTGAGGAGAACCACTTGCCCTTGGCTCAACTCCCAACACAGTCCTGTCTGCACCCTGCTATACACACCTTAATGCCTTACTTCATTGCAGATTACTTTTCTTGCTTTAAGCCGAAATTTCTCTGCCTGGTTTTACTATTATATATTACTGGTTATTGCTTGATTACAACTGAGCATCTTCCCCTATGATGATAATATATTACCTTTTCTAATCTCACTTTTTGTGTATTACAGAAGAATAATGTGACATATTCAACACCCATGTCAAACAGCTTGTAACAATTATTCATCAAACAAAAAAAAAAAGTGAAAAGCAAAGAAATTACCATCCACATTTCTGTACATTCCTGTCCAAAAAGTTGATGTTTTCTCTTCAAATGGTTCAATGGTGTATGCCAGAAAGCTGGCTTCAGCCGAGTCTTCAACTGACACCAAAGAGGCACCTGGAAGACACAAAGAAAAAAAAAAAAAAAGAAAATCTCTCAGAGACACAAGTTTCATAGTGGAAAGCATTCTCATTGTCCTGTCAAACATCACTCTTATTTTTGCCATGGATTATCCGTGCTAAATTCCAAACTGAGTTTGAAGTTCAAAACAGAAGCTAACTTTGGATAATATCTTCTAAAGGATTCTGGCACTGTTGCTGATATAATTACTATCATTCCCATTACATTACTAGCTACTACATTACTACATACTAGCATGTTGTTCGTTTCCTCAGCATAAATTTATACTGATTTGTTACTATTCAAAAAACAAAAACACTCTAGAAAAGTTTTTAGTAAAACGTACGTATAACTTCAGTCTGTACACCATATAATCTAACCAAATGTCAATACATACTTCCAGTGAAGATGAATCTGTGTTCAGTTCCACTGACAGCATGAACAAGATCTCTGCATCCTCTAATGGGAGGTTACACACCTAAGTTGCATTGCCATCAACGCTATAGACACCAGTGTTATAGACATACCAAGTCTGGCATAATGAATCTTACGTCACCTTCCCAGAGAAGGAAGTTGCAAGTTTACTAATATATTCTCCAGCCTAGAGAGCTGTAACTTTCATTCTGGTGGCATAGAACTGCAATAATCAAGGGGCAAATTAGATGAGGAATACAGAAGATATAAAATGCGATTAAAATAAGATTTCGTGACTGCTGTGGATGAGGCTGACTACCTACTAGCAGGGTCAAAGGACAAAGTTTCTACTTTTGTAATGTCCACTCCGGGCCACACACATGAAAGACAGTGTGTGCCATTGGTAGACAGTTTTTGCCCATCTCCCCCCAAATGAAGGCAATTAATTGGATGCTACTGTCTTGTCCAACGCTTGGATCATCCTTGGAATCACAAGAATACATAGCACATGTTCAGTTTTCCACAGAGAGGACAAACAAGTCAGAAAGTTGAACTCTTGATTAAGGAGGATACTTACCCAGTCGAAGACATTCTAAAGATGCCTGGGCCCAATTCCTACTAGATGAAGATTCTACGTAATAGCAATGACCTCGGAAAGGGATCCAAGACTTGTGTCCTTCTGATTCAGGGCACTTTCCTGGGAGCTGAGGGGGCTCGGTGGGAGCTTGAACTGTTAAAAAAATAAATAAAGAAATAAAGAAAGCACAACATTAAAAAAAAACCCAGCTTCTTACACATTTTTTTATCATGAACAGATTATTCTAACCAAATATTAGAAAACTCGGCTTTTTAAAAAAAGTAATCTTGGTAGTCTGTACTGATTACTACAACATAACATGGGAAAAAGTCCTAAATTTATGAACAAAAAGTACTGCAACTGTAGTCCCAAGAAAATCTAATGTAGCAAAGAATCCAAGCATACTTTTCCCTTTTTACAGATTCTTAAGTTCAGCTCAAGTCTTCAGTCACAAATGTATTTTCATACCTGACTGCTTGGCTGAATTAGGGCCCATATGAACTTGGTCATGTGGGTTGTGAGCTGATCTCACGGATTACAGAAGGCACTATCAGATTACAGTAATGGGAGTTTCAGGTCAAGAACAGAAGGTGGCCTGAAGAAGTATCCTTAGACATTTCTATACCACCTGTAGTTTGTTATTCAGTTATAAAAAGAAAACCCAGAAAGCAAACATTCCTTGTGACACCTTATGACCTGGTCATTCAGCTCTTCCCCCTTCAATACCACACCTGTGTGACTGTAACCCAGCATTCCTTACCTTCTGATGGCTGAGGTTTTTGGTCTTGTATGCTTACTCAATATTGGAATAAATAGCAGCATAATGTGAGTCTGAGCTTTGCAAAATATATCAAACTTTATCAATATGAAGTGATAGCTATTCACATTAGCTCTTTCTTACTACATGTTGGCCTCATTTTAAAGCAGCCCCATTGAATCCAAGTAAATTTTAATTATTTCATCCATGTAGCTCTTGAAATAAAAACCAGCATCTAACTATATATCAGCAGACCACCCAGCACAATGAACTCTAAAGAGTGAATCATTGGAACGACAATGGTTAGATTCAAGTTCTTACCATCAGGTTTTTTGCAAATGGAGAAGTAACTCTCATTGCAGGATCCTGTCTTCCAGGCTCCAGCAACATCTAGATAGACACAGCCTATTTTCTGCTTTGGCTCCCCTTCAGCCCATTTAGTATACTTCATTCTCCAGTTATCAACCCATTCGTAACGCCCATTGGTCTGAGAACAAAATAAATCAACAGACTCAATTAACCTCTAAGCATTAATCATTCCTTCATCAGTCAAATGTCTGTCTGTGCAGCACCTTGTGCTAGAATTTTATTGGTTTAGAAACCAATAACAAATACAAGTGGATCAAACTTTAAAATTTATGTTGTGACAAGCAGCTATTCATTGAAAAATGCAGCTGCACAACAAATGCTTTTCAGGAAAAGGAAATGCAGAGTAAGTGGCATTGAATTAATATTGAACTGAACAAAATTAGGAGTAATAAAAAATTAATTTAAAATTATTTGTAAGAGTAAAAGTCTGGTGACCAATTTTTGTACTCTGTTTCCCCCAAGATTTCAAGAAATGTAGATTATTTTAACTTAAACTATATTTAAAAACTTAATAATTTTCCACCAAAGCTGGTGAACTCAGTGAATCATCCTGTTGATTAGGGTAGGGGGATCTTTTGGTTTTTAGGAAGCGGTGGGCTACGTTCACTCATTTGTATTTCTTTCATGTGCTCAGCCAAAGGGAGTGAATGCGAGGTGTCTGTGCCAAGAAGAAAGGGTGGCATATTTTAACATCCAGAAAGTATCAAAATATCAAATAACAGCGAGATGAGAGCCAAATAAAATTAAATTAGGTACACCAATTGATTATTTGTTTATCATCAAAAATGTTGAAAAAGTCATAGCAACAGCACCTTATTCTATTTATGAAAACTAAGTATTATTACTTTATTACTTATTATTACTTAGAACGACATTAAGATACGTGGATTTTATCTCAAATACATCATATATATACAAAGAGATAATTCAAGATGCTAGCCTGTAAAGTCTTGTTTGGAAGTGCAGAGAGTGTAAAATCACAGAAAGTGTTAAAAACACGTGAAATACATAAAAATTAATCATAGTGATGGAAGAGGATAGATTCCTACCTGTATATCTGACAACACATAGAAGTATTTAGGACCAAGATATAAACTAATATGTTAGTCAATAAGACTTTTCAGTTCCTGATTTGTCCATAAGAGAAGTAGCATTGTGTTCAACTATTTTGACGGTCTTACCACATTACTGTTAAGACCAATCCACGCAGGCACCCCGTACTTTAATATCTTGAGCCACAGGAACGAATGAGTATAGGGGTCTAAGATGCTAGAAAGATCAAATTGATCACGTTTGCAGTTTTTTCGTGCATCCTCCCATGTCATTTTGGTAAGGACGAAAAAATAACTACTGTTACCATGACGGATAATGCTGGATGGGGATAAACTTGTAGAAGGCAGAAACTCAGCATCTGTAAAATAAAAGATGAAAAAAGACCCTTATACTTGTTCAAAAGGGGATTATGATTTCACTATGGTTGCAAATAGAATTCACAAAAAGCCCTTTTTTTAATTTCATATTCCCTGACTTTCGAAGACCGTGGATTAGATGCACTATTCTTTAAGCCAGAATCAGTGGTAAAAATCAATTACAAAGCTGCAGAAAGGAAAAGAGCTGCCTAAAGCAATCTTTCACAAGGAATAAAGGAGTGTTCTTTAAAATTCTCCAGAATAGTATTACTGAAATGAATTAGGTTTAGATTAAGTCACAATTTCTTTAATAATTTTTTTTTTCATCAAAATAAATACTTTGCAGAAACTGTGTTGTTTTCTAGCAATTTTTTTTCCAGAGAACAGGAAAACTGCACAACAGACAAGTTCTTAAAAATCAATCATATATTTAAACCTGTGTTTTCGCTGCTTTTTAATTTCCTTTTTGGAGCTGAATTCAGAATTTTTTGGAGCTCAGGTTTCATGCGGGTGCGTTACAGTCGCACTCCAGACAGTTCATGTTACGTGTACAAGTCACTACTTTCCAGAACATATTTGAAAGCCAATGTGTTCAGAAAATGACAGACAAAATCATGGAACAAATATCATGTCAAGGGTCACACTAAACAGAAAGATGCAGATACAAATTCCAGCTCAGGAAGGCAGCAATACGGCAGTTACTGGGAAGGGTCAGCTGAGAGTGGTGACACTAACTGGACCTCTGACACATATGGCCCTTGTGTTCCTGCCCGAAAAACAATTTGTGGATGCATCTTTATTGGAAGTGAAATGATGTTGAAATCCACACACCCTGAAAAAACATAATGTTTGACTGTGTTGCAACTAAAAAGACAAGTACCTGCATTAATTTGACATATATATCCTCTGTCGTTACCACAAGTCTCGTCAGCCCACTTCCCTGCTTCTTTAACAGGATTGTTTCTCATGACAACACAATCAGCCTCAGGGCAAAAAGATAAAAAATTAGTCACAAATTGCCAGAAGCAGCAAATACAAAACTTTTGTCCCCCTTTCACATCTTCAGACACAAGTAATGCTGTAGTTTCACACTTGTATCCTTCTAACAATTAACAGCATGAGTTTTGTCATGTGGAGGTTCTGTTCCTCTTGCACTTCACAAATTTCTTAATGTTGGTTTCTCTTGTGCTACATCGGGGTGGATAAGCAGATGAGAGAAATGCCAGTATTCTCATATCTCCAGGCATAGAGCATGGAGAGAAGGAAAGCTACAGCCAATTTAAAGATACATGAAATCAACTACTGGAGAAAAGACTGGTTAACTCTGCCCCAGAAAAAACTTGCACACTCCACGTGCAATGCAACATTTCTGACATATCAGTCTCTTCAAATTTATTGTTGTGAGCTGTAATACTACACACAGCAAAATGAGAAGTGCTCCTGCCCAAAGGCACCATTGATCTGTCAGTACCACCCTTACAGTGACATTTCATCTTCCCTGACATGGACACAATAGCTAGAACTTATGTTAGCATGTATTAAACAAACAGTGACGAATGCAAAAAGCTGCATGTGTACAAATGGTTTTGTGCAATGAGGCATCCGTATTTATTTTATTCTATTTACTTGTTTGGTTTTGCTGTCCAGGAGGAGATGCACAGAGAAACACTTTGTGAGTGAAATGCATTAAGATTTAAATATTTCAAACTGCACAGTTGCATAGTATTTTGTATTAACTATGAAAATGTATTTTTTTTCTTAAGGTCAAGTAAACTTAAAAATAAATCTGAAGTTTATAAAATAGGTACTTTAAAAGTGTTCACAGAAGACTTCATAAAAATCCTACTATTTTTTCATAAAAAGAGAAACATATATTGTTCCTCCCAGAACTAACACTTTAAATATGCTTTCTCTTTTGGACTTCAAATCCTCGCAATTTTCTCCCTCCATTAGAGATAAGAAGCTTGGAGTTGCTACTTTCACAAACAGGAAAAAATAAGATTTCTACATTAAAAATGGCATTAAAGCGAAATAGAGCTAGTACTATAATGCGCTGTAGTTCCACAGCACACTAAACACATAAGATCAGAGAGGAACTCTATGAACTATCAGGTCAGTTTGTATGACAGAAATAGGAGAAGTGATTTTTTTTTTTTTTTTTTAAAAAAAGAAAAAACGAAAACTGAATGGCTGTCTTTTTATAGAAACACGTCCTTTCCACAAACATAACACATGGCTGTTGGAGGGGAATGTTTATAAGTGCCCCTGCAAGCTAGACACCAACTGGGAAAGCTGCTAAGTTCAGGCACAAATGCGATCAGAGGTCTGGGAGGATGTGCTTGTTCAGTGGGATTTTGGGGCAAATGCCATGAGGCAGAAATTCCATTGTCCTCTTTACCAGAGGCTATGAGAGAACATGAGGTTAACACAGAAGCAGTGTATCCTTCACAGACACACAGAACTGGAATCTGAAATCAGCCTTTGTCTGAGCACTCCACAGATCCTGTCACCTGCTAATACTGCCCCAGGGCTCAAAACCATTCACTCTATTTGGAATTATGTTTGACATGTAGAAAAGTACAAAGTACTAAATCGAGCCATAATGCATCTCAAATCCTAACAAATGCATAAATGCAATCTAAAATCAAGTTTTGGTGAACAATTTGTGGTTGCTATTTACCTGGCCTTCATATGAGTATAAATCTGTATGTCCTGATGGGAAGCCTTTGGCCCAGTTTGTAAAGTAAACTCCTCTTCCATCTGTCCAGAGGAACATCCTTTCATGATTTATGTCATTTAATCCAATCCATGTATCAGTGACAAAATCTTTCATGTGGAAGGTGAGGAAAGCTAGAGTAAAATAAAGGCAAAGAAAAAGATAAATACTTTTAATGAAGGACAACTGAAATGTCTAGACTCACTGAGACTGGTGATATTAAATATTTTTCCTGAAATACAGAATATTTCATTGTTGACAACACAAGCAGGTGAGATGAAAAGGAGGTGACTTTTGAGTTTAATGAACAGGGAACCAGATATTTAACTGTGGCTGTGGGCAAAATACTTCAGCTAAGTACCTATCCTGGTACTGGGATGAACCCCAAAAGCACAACAGAAGTGCTTTTTATAATGTCTCGAGACATTTTTCAATCCAAGCCCCACGATTGATTTAGAAATATACAGCTGTGCAGAGCACATACATCTTTGATAATCCCACCGGAGTGGCTACCCCTCAATGGCATCAGACAGCACCACTGAGCACCCACCACGTGCTGTTACAGAACTGCGCCTTTCCCCTCTCCCTGGGACACCTCGGCAACAGCCTGCGCCGTCTTAGCAGGGGGCAGAACGCACAAGCGACACGCTTCAAATGAGTCTCAACAGCACTATTCATCGCAAGCAAACTGATCAGCACAGCTCTGCATGGTCCAGGAAGGTGCTCATGTGTCCTAGCTCACCAATAGAGCAGGCTGGGTCAGCTAGCGTTCATCAACCCACCAATCCACAATTCATCAAACACTGTGATAAAACGAACACATCATGGCTTTTGCCAACTGCTACAGTCATTGTTATGAGCTTACTCTTCTCTGTAACCAACAGATGAATTTCTGCCTGCTCTACCAGCCATTCACCTCCCTCTAGTCTTTTGAAATGAATGCAACTTACACTTCCAGGACTGAAACCTGTAGATTTCTTTGCCAAATGTCAGCATTGCTGTTCTGCTAGAACCGTAACAGGAACTCAAGCCTTTATGCCTACATTGCCAGCAATAACAATAGATTTGTGCTAATAGCTTTATTGCTTATTTCCCTGTTACCTAGACTGCAAGCCCTGTGCATGAACCACTTGAAATCCATACTGCAGAAATTCTGCTGGATAAGATTCTAACTTTGTTTGAAATGTGAAAGTTTGGTTCTTCATGTCTTCACACGTGGAAAACATCAGGAGTACTAGGTTCATGTCAGCAGCCTAAATTTAAACTATTTAACAGCTCACACTACAACACAGACTTGTTTCACAATGGTTGATTTTTTAGTATGTACTTTTGAATTCACAAACAGTATGTGTTGTGCAACATCTGTTTCTCATCACTGCAGTATAAAACAGTATTTCTAAAAAGAGGGTGCTATTAACATCTACCAAAGTCTTCCCAAAATTTAATTTCAATGTGTCCCATGTTTATTCAAGCATGAGGCAAATTTCCTCTGCTCTTCTCCCCCAGTCAGGGATGCAGCTCTTAGGTCCATTAAAATAAGCTCCTGGTACATCGATGTGGCGAGTTGTGGGTAGGTCTGTGAGCAAACTTCTGCATCAAGTTGCCCTGAGACAGCAAGTTCTGATCCTAACAGTGTTCTGTTTGAGTTAATAGGAAAGCCATGCAGGGAGTTAATGCCACCTAGTGAAACTACATCATTTGGAATGGAACTTGCTGTGTTCAGCTGTTCTCATGTGTAAGCTGAAAAAGCACTGTTTTGGTTGCCAGGACAATATACATGCATATATATATATCTAAGCCAACATTAAATTTGCTAGATTCAGATGAAGACTTCATTGGAAATTTCCAAAAATTATATGTACTGGAACAAAAATCAGATGTGCAGTCATTATTCAAATCCTATCCATATTCACACAAACACATCAGCCATTCTGTAAAGCTTATATGTCATCTCATCTAGCTGCTATGAAACTATACACAGTACCTTGCACTTGTTCATTAGGGACAGTGGCCAGGTTTCCTCCTAAATTCATGCAAGCTGTTCGTGCAGCATGCCAAGTGACACGTTCATCTTCTGTAGATCCAAATATTTTGTAACACTAAAACATGAACAAATTCTCTATGTATTATCTTTACTCCAATATCCCTCACAGATTGAAAACCTCTGCTTCAAGCAAACAGGATGGAGAAAAGGCAGTAAAATAATGCATTTATCTGAAAAAAACACATTCAGTTTAAAATGAGCTTTTTGTGCTGGTCCTTGCTCTATATAAAATTGAACGACTCAAGAAAGTGTTTTGCTCAACACAACATACTAGATTTGACCTGAGATCCCTAAAAAATAAGCAAAAGCTGATTTTTTAATAGACAGCTAACAGTGGTAAGTTATATGTGACTGATATTAGTCTGCCTATTTGAGTCTACAAAGCACAGCATGCTGGTAAAGTTAAGGAAGACAAAACGTAGTCAGTACCAAAAAAGCATTATGGTTTGGTTAAAAAACAAGATCAAAGCATCAATACTTTAGGAACTCTTAGTCTAAACTCTCTAGGAAATGCATATCAAAAGGTTTGTAGGGATGACTAGAGAATGACTTCATCAACTGCAACTGTATATGCTCATCTGCCACTTCATTAGAAGCATCAAAGAAGCACCTTTCCTGCAAAACAGTAGATGGGCAAACAAAGAGAAGCATGCAGGAGTCAAACAGCTCTCTGCAAAAAATACTAATATTTTACTTCTATAAGAAACAATATTATTAAATAATTCCCTTGTTTTCTATTTAATGCTTTGCCAAACATCTAACATGCTGTACTTGTTATGGTACCTTGTTATGGAAGGAAAGCCAAGTTGGCTGACATCCTCTTGGAGCTGAAAATGTTGTTGGAGGAAGAGTTGAATTAACTGAACTGTTGTGCCTTTCACATATGTAGGGATTTGGGTAACCGCAGTTTATGTCGTTCCAAAATCCTGAAGGTAAGATAAATGGGGAACTGTATGACACCACATCCAGAGTTGGCTAAATGGAAATCAGTTTCACTCATGTTTACACAGAATGCTTTTAGTTGAAAGACAAGATCAAATCCTCAGAGTCTCTCAGTTTATCATCATTCTATATGTCACTTTATACACACTGCAATTACAGAATGTTAAAAGCAGTGTAGAACCAGGCACTAGAAATATCGATTTTATAGTGGCATATTAAGCCAATTTTAATAAAAAATATAAAACAGTTGTATAGAATTCACAACTACAGACCTCTATCAGAGCTCCCCCATGCTAGGTGTAAGGCAAATACAAGAGCGCAAAACTATTACGTCCTGAAAATAATACTATGGTCTACTTCTATAACATTTTGCAAAAGAACAAAAAAGGGGGGAAGGGATGCCTCTCAGAAGAAAAAAAAAAGTTGTGACACAAACACATAAATAGTGAAATTCAGGAACAAACATGCAAAACTCACCTAAATTCTTGTACATAACTACACAGTTTTCATCATTATTTGCAAAGTTAGGTTCATGTGGTGCCCATGCCAAATAATTCACCGGAGTGCCATCCATCCAGCTTAAGAAAAACAATTCAGGAAAAAGCTTCTTCAACATAAAAATAGAACTGCTTCCACGTTACAAAAAGTAATTTTGCAATATGTTTAACATTGCTGCTCACGGTCTAAGATGCACAAGGCTTTTTTTTCAATTTGCCTCTGCCAATTGCGTGAAACTTTCTGTGCAAAGACGTAGGGTATGTGTTGAAGCTGTGTTTACTCTGCATTTAAGCAATATGCTGACACTTTTGCAACTGATAGGACAATACTCAAAATAATCATTCAAGCCAACACGACATCATTTCAGCATGAGAGAGCCCAGATGCTCACCATTTCCCCCAAATCATACATTCCCTGTGCCTATTACAGAGATAAGAGATTGCATTCGTAACACTGGTAGAATGCTTGACCTTTCCCCTATGCAGAGGAAAAGGGCATGACAAACCACCTGTGAGGAAATTCCTGTGATAACGTGCCTTATCATAAGGTAAAATACAAACATGGAAAAAGTTGTACGTCCATGTAGACTAAACAATAAAGAACAAAATTACAAACCAGGAAACAAACACTTATTAGAAGACATATTCCTATGGGCCAGCAAGTGACAGAGGTGCCCAGGTTCCCCCTCCTGGCACATACACAAGACACTTCTCTCAAAAGTACATTCATCTCTGGGCCCCTACAAAAACAATGGACTGGCAGTGACATCTCATTTTCAGGTCACCTGGCCCACCTAACATCCTAAGTATCCTCTGGAGGGTCCTCATGGTCACTGTGGACTATAAGGAGAACCAAGAACTACTAGGTATCTATCCAGGCACTTCAAGATGCAGACTGAACTGAATCCAGGACTAAATTAACACCACATGTAAAAATCAATATGGTGCTGCATACTGACATTCAGAAGAGCTTGCAGAAAACCTGCTTATTCTCACAGTGCACCTCAACAATGGCAACACCTATCTTTGTTCTACAAAAAGAAAATATGTTGCATTTTTCCCTTTATTTCAGCCTGTTCCCAACAGGTAAGGAGGAGGAAGAAGAATGTTTTCACTTACCAAAAATTATATATATTTTTTGAGTTGGGGTGTCTATTTATATTTTCAGTATAAATCACGGAATAAAAGAAACTAGAATTCCTGAATAAAAAAATCGTAGTGTATTTTTTTCTGCTAGTTTTGGGTGAATTCTGTTTAGGAAACATGCATTATTTCTCCTGGAAAATACGGAGCTTAATTAACATGGAATTAAACCACTTGAGAATACAATCATGTTTAAATTAAGACTCAAAACTAGGTATGTCCTTTGAAAATCCACACCCTATTGAGCTAACTTGTTTGGTCCTACATACTACAAAAATCTTAAACAGAAAAGCAGAACTTTCCAAATCTAACAGACTTGATGTAAACTTATAAAAACAAAGTTAATGCTTTTATATTGTTAAAGAATAAGCCAAGTTTTAGGGTTTATGGATCTATTCTAGCTTCCAGTGGTGTCAAATAGAAATTCTATTTACTTGAAAGTGAGGTGGTCTTCTACAAACAAAAAATTTCACCAGTAGCAACAGGAAATGCTTTCTAAAAATTCCTTAGAGAGTTGGGGTTGTTCAGCCTGGAGAATAGAGGCTCTGGGGAGACCTTATTGTGGCCTTTCAATACTTAAAAGGTGCCTATAAGAAAGACGGGGACAGACTTTTCAGCAGGGTCTGTTACGACAGGACAAGGGGTGATGGTTTTAAACTGAAAGAGAGGAGGAAGAAATTTTTTTACAATGAGGGTGGTAAAACACTGGCCCAGGTTGCCCAGAGAGGTGGTAGATGCCCCATCCCTGGAGACATTCAAGGCCAGGCTGGATGGGGCTCTGAGCAACCTGATCTAGTTGAAGATGTTCCTGCTCGTTGCAGGAGGATTGGACTGGATGAGCTTTGAAGGTCCCTTCCAACCCAAGCTGTTTTATGATTCTATTATTCTATATTAGCTATATTTTAATGGAGCATGGACAAGGCAGACAACAGCTGAGGGCAAAATTCAAATCAAGTTTTTTCCTGCTATAATCAAATATAGAATAACATTACTGTTACTAGTGTGAGAATACCTAACAACAGAAATTGGATTAAAAAAGCCAAACAACTGTGCTAAATATAATAGCACATTATGGTTTATTTACTACAGAACACATTTTTATGACCTTCATAATCAAAAAACACTAAGCATGAAAGTCCCACAGAATTCAGAGGAAAACCATTCTCATTTGCTTTGACAGGCCACAATTTCATTCAATCACTTCATTAGTTTTGCTCCACTCAGTGGATTTCTTTATTTTAAAGCACAACGCAAACTTGATGGATTCAGTTGGCCTACCTTGTCCGTTGGTCAACACTCAGCTGTAAACCAATAAAATACGAATCCCCTTTGCCGTTTTTCAAGATCTAGAATGTAAAGATTAAAATTGCATAAATGTCCTCTTTTTATCACAGAAATCTATTATGTTAATAGTGAGTAGTATGTGTCAAGTTGTTCCTCCTGCATAATTATATTTCCCCCTGCAAGGATTAGGAGGCAAAGGGTCAAACTTGAGGACAAAAAAGAGGCTGCTAGGTGGACTACATCCCACATGCACTGACAAGACCAAAAGCTAGGTAAGCTAGTTTGATCACTGCTTGAGGTATCTTGAGTTTATCTGTCGATAAACTACTTCCAGTTAACTCACCTCCCTTACAGAATCAAAGCTCACAAGTATAACACTTCTTGCTAAAATGAGGCCACAGGTCAATTAGAAGTAAGCATTAAGATTTACCTGAGCACCCTACCAGTTGCAGATAGATATAATGTGGTGTACCTGCCACATTGAATAGGAAAAGCAGATAATGATCTGCTTAATGCTTACTGTGCTTAATTCTATACAAAACACCAATCTAAAATTGTCCTCATCTCAGCTATGAAACAATCTAGAAAAAATACTTGAGTTTGTTCTTCCTGTTAATCTGGCTTAATGCTACTGCAATTTCACTATCATAAAACTTGTAGGGAAAACAGTAGGGTGAAAAGGATTGGTGCCCATGCTCACTTGCTTTGGATTATTTATTCCATAGTACTAATGATTTTTCTTACATATCGCCAGAGGAACTTTCTTTCACTTTCACTTTCAATGACGGCAAGGTCTCCAAAGTTCCTTTTGCAGAATTCCCGACCTTTTTCCATAGGAACACTCTCTGTGCTGAAATAATATTGTTTGTCTTCAAGTATAATCCATCCATCCTCAGTAGTCTTGTATTCTGTAAGATAAATGGCAAGCTAACTACATTGTTCCTGAGATACAAGACATTCTCATTACTAAAATTTTAAAAGTGCTCTTAGACATACACACACAAGAACAGTAATAGCAATAACTCTTACTGGGTGCTGGAGATTCTGTTGGTTCAGGCTTTACACTTGCCCCTGTAAGAAGCAAATATTTATTATGATTGTACACTTTCTACTGGAAGAGAAAATATTTACTACAATTCATAGGCATGTTTTTCTATTGACATTGAATTTTACCGTCACCAATGGATTTAACACCAAAAAACAGAAGGAACTAAACAGGCTTATTCTTACTTTTGGTGCACTATTCGGCTTTAAATACATATTCTTGTTCCCTGGGGCTATAAATACAAGTTATTCCTAATGTGCAAGATATAATAAAACACCTTGAAATGTGCCTGAATTAAGTAATTATTTTGGTATTTACTGGATGCAGAAAATCTTACATCCCAAAGCATTAACTCTATTAAGACGGTCCCATATCTCCCTCTCCCTCGTTTTACCAGGTCACTTATATGTGAATTCTGGCTTAAACCAGAGGCAGCAAGAATGCAGGGAGGGTTATCTTCTTCTGTGGTGCCCCAGCTACTACAGAATGAGGTAAGAAATTAACTGGTCATTTTTCAAATAAAGACTCCAGGCTAAAGAAGTCCCTTGTTTGTTTTTCCTTCGGCATCATGGAGATGACATCCTGGGTGGCATCATTAGCACTTCAGGAGAACAACTTCTAATAGAGGAGATCTCTGTCTTACAGGTTTAACAATTTATTTGGTGCTAAAATATAATTTCACAGATACTGGCATTTAATAAAACATTCTCTGCTTTTACCAATACAAAGCAGAGCTGGTATTTATTGTCAATATAAGAATATGGTAAAAAGTTTAAATGAGCACTTTCTAAAATACATAAACTTAGGTAGATGCTCTGCTTGTGGAACTCAAGATTCCCCCAAATTATAAATTTTGTCCTTATGTCTTCAGAAGATAAAACGCATCCAAACTCAGATCTGAAGAGATTGAGCAAGAAACCAACACATTAATGTAAAACCCAGTCAAAGCAAAATAAATTATCTCAAAGCCAGGCTCCATCTTGCAACTACAGATTCAACTAGCTGACAAAACAGTACCTGAGCCAAGCAAAGGAAGCAGTTTTCACACATAAGTACGTGAACTAATTTGCAAACTATTTTCTCATAACTTGAAACTCATTTGTTTGAGAAGGTATGAACTTCTGAAAAGTCAAAAGTGAAAGAGAATATTCAAAGTAACACTTCCTATTTTTCACGTATCACATTCTCCCTTCTGGAATCATAAAGATCAGTGAGAAGTCCCAGCAGGGCACCAAAGACTCTGTATCTTTAAATGCATCAAAGACGTGGAAACCCTTATACCACTTTGATATGGCACATTCCACAGGGAATCATTCTAACAAACAGGGTTTGAAATTTTTTATTTCTTAAAGTTAAGGAAAGAATTGAGTAAAAATCTTTTCTTATTATACTAATACACAGGAATAAGCTACCTTTTCTTATCTGGCAAATCCATCCATAGAGATAATCACAGTGCCTGTCATTCCATAGCATGCTGGAATCACCATTGATTTCTGCACAAAGTTCAATTCCTTGATAATTATTGGGTTCTCCAAAGCCCCAGTTTTCATACCTCACCTATGACAGAAAAGGTTTGGGGAAGATTCTGTTAAATAGAAAGAAAATAATGGAGAGAGGGAGGAGACATCCAACCACAGACCTACAATTTGTTCCTACTGCCTGTTTAAAAACTTATGTAAGAGGAAACCAGAATCTCCCCATGCAAATGCTGACATTTCAATTCTTTTTTCAGATTGCAACTGGACTGCAGCTTAGATAACAGTTGTTACTGATCACACTTAGAAGAAAATTGACATCTTTTGTAGGACTTAAATTCTGTAAAATTCATCTAAGAACAATGACTAGGCATGTTAAATTAAGTAGATATCCTGGGTGAGTAAAATAGTAGACATTATCAAGACACAACAGAAGTGTTGGCATTTTTTTCAGAAAAATATTACTTCGAATTTTCCTCTATGAATTCCAATTTCAGTTTTCTGTACAGTAAATTTCTATTTATATATTTTAACCAACCTTGCATCAAATATAACCATGTCTCCAAAACTAGTTTTGTTTCTACATTTTCATTTTGCAGTCTAAAGTATAGCCAAGTCACACTGGCATAAAACAACCACCTTCAGCTCCATGGAATGTGGGCCATTTCAGATAAAGATCTAATTAGCAAAGAAGAGAAATACTAAAGATGGACTATTTTACTATTTTGCTTCTTATTTGTATTTATAAAAACATCCTTTTAGTCTACATGAATTTAATTTTCTTGTTGATTCAATGCACATTTTCTTATCAAAACTTAGTATGTTTTAGCCAAAAAAAAAAAAATCAAGCCATGAAACTGCTATTCAGAAGCTTTCCTAAAGAGAACAGGACACAGTGGAGGGTTAAGATTAAGCATAAAATTACACAAAACACATACACCACACACACTTGAGAAGCACAGGGAATGCAAAATAACAGATGTGGAAAATTGAATCACTCACTGGAGATCCATCACTCCAAATGAAGCCATCATCAGGATTCAAGTAATATAAACCCATCCAGAAACGCTGGTTGTAAAAGCCATTGTTCCTAAAAAAAAAAAAAAAAAAACACAATTATAAAAAAAAAAAAAAAAAAAAAAAAAAAAAAAAAAAAAAAAAAAAGTCACATTTATAAGAAGTTTAAACATAAAACCAAAACTAATAAGGACATTACAATATTTTTAATAATCTATCAGTTTCTATAAAAACAATCCTTAAAGCTGCTAGAAACAAAAACAACCAGGATGAAAATTGAATAAATGCAACAACTTCTAGCAGTTATCACTATACATTAACTCAGACAGATGGAAATATTGATCAAGAAAATATTGAGATCCAATCCAACTCCTGAAAATAAGATGGCTTAATACTTTGGTTAAATGGTTCAATGGCTATTGTTGCTCCATTTATCAACTCTCCATTTTCTCTGTAAAGGCACTTAGGGCTTCCAAACAAAAAGTTACTTGCTGTAGTTGAATCACATTTAAAAAATAGCACCTTAAACTAATTCTTATCTGCAACCAGACATAATTTACTGATTTATTTGAATTTATTGAGTCAATTTGTGGTAATGCAGCATCTGAAACTTCTTCCTTACTATAAGTACATAGCTGGGATTCTCGTACGGTTGTAGCATTTTGCAAGGCTCCTATGTTTCAGTCTTGCTTCCTAGTTAGACAGCGATGTACAAGTTCATCGAGCCTATCCAGGTCATATTGCAGGAACTGCATTTTAAGAGTATTTGATCTCATTGAGAAATATCACACATGCTTCTTACAGTTCAAAGACTTACTAACCTTATTTACATTACTTGTGTAGGAAAAAATGAATCTGAAGTTGCTTCTGCTTTCTGATTAGTTAATAAAAATGACAAACTATGAACACAATGATCAGATTTATATTGTGATTGTTACCCTATTTGTACACTTGCTTATGGGAAAACAACAGGCATCTGTGTTAATTTTATAGTATCACCAAATCACAGTAAATATTTTCACATCAGACGATAAATGTTGCCTCAACTAGATATCTTGCCAACCTCATTTTAACATTAGCTTCTGGGGTGATTGACACTAGTCATACAATTCCTGGTATTTCATCAGCTCTGCTTTTTTGCTTTCTTTTTGATACAGATGCAGATAATGAATCTAGGCAGGCTTTTACTGAAGTAAAAACATACACCTAAAATGAAATATTTCAGAAAGATCAAAAGACTAATTAAAATGCATGGATACACTACAGATACTCACGCAATGGAACGCCATATCACGTACTGTTCTTCTTTACCATTAATGGAGGCCAAATCTCCTCCTATAGCTCGACAAAACTCTTGAGATTCAAGCCATGTTTTCTTTTCCTCTCCTCTCGAAAAAGGCTAAAGAGAGCATTTTGCAGTCAGACAAAACAGTCAATATAAATCACAAGATCAAGAAACATCAGCTACCCAAAAGCAATTCATTTACAATTAACTTGTTTTGTGTGAGTTACAGAAACTTTTAATACAGGGTTTATGAGTGTTGACCTCTGTGAAACACAGGCCTAGTATGAGTGTCTTTAAGCCAAATTAGCAAACTGCATTGCTGACAGGAGCCTGCAAGACAAAAACTACAAGGAAGGAACTTTTAATCTTAAAAGAATAGGAAATGAAGATCAGAAGACCAGACTTTAATGGAATAAACAAAACCATAAGCATTTCAACAGAAAGGAACATGACCTCTATGTATAATCTGTACTTAAGCTTAGGAAACAGTAAGACATATGTATACCAATTTTTATTGCACGTATATGCAGCAAACAGAAACTACCTTAGTGCAAAAATAAGCAACATACTTACCTTGAAACAGAAGCTAATACGATTGTTTGAGTCCCAACCCTCTGGACACCGAGGAATGGGAGTTGTTGTAGGAACAGGTGGAGGTGTCACTCCCTCTGCCCACACTTTGCACAGGAACTTTGCCTTTTCTTCACACTTTATTACATCCCATAATCCACCAGCAATTCCAGTCCTCATGGCAACGCAGCCTGGCTTTCTTCCTGGTTGTAAACAGGAAGGCACAAAAGCAACAGTTGTGGGTTGTGAGGATTTAGAAAAACTTTGTATTCCATCCCGACAGAAATTAAGTCTTTGTACAGAGTCAGAAACGTTTCTAATGCAGAGGATGGCCACAAAAGTCATCAGAGGGCTGGAACACCTCTCCTGTGAAAAAGGCTGGGGGAATGGGGTTGTTCAGCCTGGAGAACAGAAGGCGCCAGGGAGACCTTATCATGGCTATTCAATATATAACAGGAGCTTATAAGGAAGAAGGAGAAAGACTTTTTACCAGGTCCTGTAGTGACAGGACAAGAGGCAATGCTTTTAAAATGAAAGAGAGCAGGTTTACATTGGACATAAGGAAGAACTTTTTTTTTGCTATGAGGGTGGTGAAACACTGGAACAAGTTGCTCAGAGAAGTTGTGGGTGCCCATCATTAGAAGCATTCGAGGTCAGGTTAGATGGGGCATGGAGCCACCCATCTAATGTAAGATGTCCCTGACCATGGTAGGGGGGTTGGACTGGATGATCTTTAAATGTCCCTTCCAATCCAAACCATTCTGCCATTCTACTATTCTAATTCATGGGGAAAAAAAAAAATAAAAAAATCTGTGGTTCATCCATTTCTGAGATGTGAGATACTAGATTGTGCTTCACATCAAATCACTTCCAGTGGCTGACTCTAGCAATATCATAACCCAAGATCCAACAAATTATCTCCTAAAACTGAAAACATGGTTAGAGTTAGTTTCTCAAATTCGTCTAAGTTGACTACAATTTTCAAAAATGAACTTGCTCTTAATATATACAGGCCTAGTATTGGCTTCATGGTCTACATAGCCTTACCACTTCACAAATCAGAGGATCTCCTGAGAGGCAAATGCAAAACACCAGAACCCTGAAAGTTGATGACCATTCCCTTTCTGATGTGACCATATCAGAGATTAAATTACTTCCCACCCCCATAATTTTATCAGAAAATAAAACATAGCAATGTTTTCAACAACAAAACTTAGTAAATAAAAAAAAATTACAACTAATCTAGCAAAGATATTAACCAAAAAAGATTAAACAGAAATCTTCCCTTGGCTCTCTTGTCCTTTCCTACAATCCATTTTCTCTAAGACCAGAGATGCTTCAAGCATGCCATGATCTCACACACCTCGGAACATGCAGGGAGCAAGCGCACTGTGAGACATGGCTGAACAGGCAGGACTTGCAAGCAGGGCGCAGTATGCCTGCAGAGGCTGCTCTTCCAGAGTAGTACAGACACAAACTTTCCCAGAACAGATGCAAATCACAAACTTGATCTCAATTTAAAGTGTCTTCCCAAGCTCACGTTAAAAACTCATTGTAGCACTAAGCAAGAAGTTACCAACAGCACCGCATGCTTGAGAAAGCAGCCAGATACATTTGAGAGTAATTAATTGTTATACCATCAAGCGAGGGCTAAGGAATAAAGTAAAAAAAAAAAAAAAAAAAGTAGTGAGCCATGTATTTTGGGCACTGGACTCATTAAACAGTATAGAGCCATACCTACCAGGCATTTCAGAATTCCAGTGTGTAAATAAGACAGAATTGCCATTAGACCACTTGAACGTTCCCTTCTCTTCTACATCTGAAAGCCCAATCCAAAAGTATCTTTCTGTTCTCAGCCCAACCAGGCTAGTTAGATAGGCTTGTTCATATCTGTTCATAAGAACATAATCGTTAAAATAATACTCTTAAATTTATTTTTGAAAGTTGTAAAAGACTTGTTATTTTCTCAGAATTACTGCTGTACCTTCTTGAAAATGTAGCTTGGATGGATTTACTTGAACAAAGCACATAACAAAACATTACAGAATAGATATTTTGTAAGCTTGAATACCAAAGTATTCTGTCTTCTCTTTGGATGTCCAGTAAAGAAAGAGACATAATCACAGACTGACATGAAATTGGCGGGAAAGAAGAAACCTGACATGGCTTATGTGTTAAACCACTGTATTTTTTGAGAGTTTCTACTACCCTTGTATTTTAATACCTTCTTGTTTCGAGCAAATCCAAAAGTGAAAAATGCAATGTTATTATTATTGAAGAAACATACAAAAGTAGAGGCCAGAGTACAGTGATACTAAACTATCAAACCAAAGAACACTGCAAATTAGATCTAATGATCATGCAGGAAAATTTATGTTTGGGAAACAAACCAGTATAGAGGTAAAGCCTGCCAGAGTTCATTATGGTGTTTAAACAAACAGCTCTTAAGAAATCAAAGCAAACAGAAGAAGTGTCTCCTTATTGTTAAGGGGTATAGTCTGAAGACCACATTAATGTTAAACCATTTTTATGACAGCTGCAGTGATACCTATATTTAGAGAGCTACCATCCATGCCAGAGCTTTCACGCTACAACATATACATTTAGACTATATAGAAACAAGTAAGAGAAAGTGTAAAGCATCAAGTCAACTGCACACAAAATAAGCTTTGTCCCTTAACCCTAACTTTTTTTTCTCAATATTCCACATCCAACAATGTGTACCAGTTGTTCAGAAATTTAGTGCACACTGAACACTGCCTGAATTGTAATGGATTTTCAGGTACCAAGCACTGTTATCATCATTTGTTTTCTTATTTAATTTTTTTAAAAGTAGCTCCATTCTGAGAAGACCATATAGGTGAAAATGAAATCCTCTTGCTCACTTGAACTACCTTTTGAAAGGAATTCAAAGCCATAGTCCATTTAATAATCAAAATTGGATTCTGCATCCCTCGCTCAAGTAAAACTCATCCTTGAGTCACAACTATTAAGGAAAAATAAGACATAATTTAATTTTTTTCCTTGACATAACTATCTATATCAATATTGATTTCATAGCCAGCACCCAGATTTGCTAAAAAAAAAAAAAAGAACACCTGGATTTGAACATACATGCAAAAACTGAAAAGTTCTGTATCTACAGCTAGCTGTCCTCTCAAACAAGATTTTTGTTCAGATCAGAATATCTATTTTGATATTCGGGTAACACTAGATGCGAAATCTTCATGTGATCCCCTAATGCTAGTAGATCTTAACATACCTGTCTTCAATGGTTGCTAAAAAGGCCTGATGCTTTCCACAGGTTTGATTTGCTTGAGAAAATGATGCAAATGTATTTCCAATGAAGTAGCAATAAAAACCATATCTTTTCCAGCCCTGTCAAAATAAACATTGAGTCATCACATATATTGCAGCTTTTCTAAACTTCTTTACAAAAAAAAAAAAACACCCCAACAACACAAGAACAAAACAAAAGAAAAAAAACAAAACCAAAAACCCACACCACATAAAAACAACAAAATTGATTTATACCACTGTCAGCTAACTCTTAGACAAAGGAAAAAGTGAACTCAAAAAGCCAAACTGGAAACGGGCAGGATCAAAGCTTTTTGTAAAATCGTGTTTCAGAAAACAATTTTTCACATATAATGAATTTTTAACCAGTGCATTCCACTTAAGAAGGCATAGGATTATATAATAGCTAGCACATAGGCAGGCATTGTGCAATAATGAGAATGTTCTCGAGAAGCAAATTTCAGCCTTAGAATGAGAATTTTCAGAAATAGGATGACACCTCAAACAGTTTTGTTTATTATTAACTAATATTTACACTCTCTTTTGTTTTCTCATTCAAATGTCATTAACTCAGGAATATGCTTACAGAGGAAGAGTTTGCTGTGACCAGCCACAATTGACACAAATTTTCTTCTGATGTTTTTCGATTTCTCATGCACATAGTGCTCTAGGCAAGGACAACATCCATAAGCATTAGGATCCCTTCATCTTCTCCAACAGTTGAATATTTGTAAGGTACCCATGTACTCTTCTACAAATAATGGGAATAAACATCAAGGACTTCCTCTGTAGCTGTGTAAAGCAGACTTGGGAGAAGAGGCAGGGAGAGAAGGATTCCCTATGGCATAACAATTTACTGTAGGCTTTTTGGAGTGTTATGTTACCAGAAGGCGAACATTACCGAATAAACAATAGATCCACTAGCAGTTCAGAAGGAGCACAATGGATTCATTTTGCTCAGGCACTCATAAGAAACTCTTCAAAGTAAAGAGCACTGCCAGAGACCACAGCAAAGCCTTGAGAGCAGTATGTAGACAAGCACACCCTTCCTGCTGTGAATAGTTTTGAAGAAAATTGTAGGCAGAGCTGAAGAGCAACTGCTGCTACGGGCAAATTCCTTAGGAAGGCTTAAATGCCAATCAAGGAAAAATAGCCTGTTGTAGAGACTACAGGTGTTTTGGTTTCTGGAAAAAGAAAGGGAGCATCGAAATTCAAATGATAGTCAGAGCCTAGATTTGTTATCAGGTATCACCTATCCCATCTGCCATAGAAATGAGAAGGCCAGCTGTTTTGATGATGACAACACAAAATTCATTTTTCCCGTTTTATCTGTCACCTAAGTGGCATTTTCTCTTCTTACTCATTCCTAGCAGGCTGTTCAAATCAGACAGCTTTTTCTTCACTTACTCTCTGGCAGCCCACATCAATTTCCTCTTCTGCAGGAGCTTCTGACATGGGTTTCCTTTTACAGATGTAGCCAATTTTCTTTTCACAAGAATGGTCTGCCCAAAATCCATCCTGGACGGAAGAACAGAACATCACAGTCAAGTGGGATTTAGTCTTCAAAAAAGGTTTGTAGCTCCTCAGCTGCTACAAAGGAGCTGATCCTTGCTGCTCCCTGGTGCTTCCTTTTTTAAATTATCCTTGAAGGTTATTTGCTGCTACATATATGAACAGCAGAGAGACCAACCACATAAAGAAATGGGTATGGAACATTTTCGTAACAGCTCACCCTCTGAGAACCATAAAAATATTTAGTTGGAAGACCTCTAAACATCCTCTACCCCAACCCCTCAAAGTGAGAGAGGAAGTAGTTTATTCTGGATACCCCTGCTGGTTTCCAGCTAACCTGTTCTTAACCACACAAAAAACCTCACCCTAAGTAGTCTGTTCTTTTTTACTAAATATACAATTGGAATAATTGATTGCAACCTCCATAACAAGCTGTGTATACTTGAAGACTTCTGTTCTTTTTCAGATTCCTCTTTTACAAATCAAACTCCCCTTTATTTCTTCAGTCAAAATCTACATCATGCTTTCTGTATTGCTTTTGAGAGCTGATACAAGTGAAAGGATGACAGCTCTTCTAAAGCAGCAGAATGGAACAGCAAGCTACTACTTTTATTTATAGCTAAATATATCTATTGCTGTTGGAATTTAAAAAGCCTCTGGGATTTAGATACATATTTGGTGTTGGAGGACCCCAATATCCTTCTGTACTGACAGATGCATGTTAGGTGAAGGAAGAGAAGGCTTGGTCTACCAGAGGATGAAGTCTTTACTCTTCCCCCAAGTCAAGGCCCAGCAGCCTGAACTGGTATTTTCAGCTGTTTTTTGACAATAGTACTACGTATACCAGCCTGCCAACAGAAACTCTACTTCTGAGCAATCTGGCTGCATTGAATGCTGCCACTTTTAGCATGGCACATACAAGATGACCATTGAGTCCAAATCTTAATGCCTTGAGACCTTGGGCATTGAATTAATTTTATTTTAATACCCAACCAAATATTAGGTCCCTTTTTATAATCTTAGGTCATCTTCTATCAACAGATCTGCCTAGACACATACAGGCAATCACATACCAATGGACGTATCTGTAACTATTCTTGTCTCCTTGTAACTGAACTGCTTTTGTGTTCCAGTGGTTCAGTCTGGGCAAGGGTGAGGATGTAACTAGGAATGACTCCTATTTTTCCATCCCTTTCTTTATCCAGTAGGTTTCAATGAATGGCCACATGGAGTGGAAGGAAACATTAGGTAGACCAACAGCGGTTCTTTCAGGGCACTGCGGAGTGGCATGTACTCCAAACCACGCTGCTCCTGCCCTGCACCAGAGGATACTGCCAGGGCTACTTGCAGTGTCTCCCTTCCACACTTCTCTCCTGAAGTCTTATGGAATTAACCAGACGTGTCTTTCCTATAATTTCACAAGAGAAACTTGCTGTGTCTTTCCTAGACAAATGCAACAGGGACTAGAATTCAAACTGCCACAAGAAGTGATTTGCTTAAGTTTGCAGACAATTAGAATTTAGTGGATCCCAGCTTCTGTACACAAACAGGGATTTGTAACCTGAATCAAAGTTCCCCAAAATTATATAACACTTGGCTTGGCCAGAAAATATCATCAAGATCCTCAGCGAGGCACAAAACAAATTCTGTCCCTTGCTTCTTTTTCTTGAAACTCTTGTTTTGAAGGCAGTCGAGTCATTCTCATAAAACTCATGGCTTTACCAACGCATTTAAGCTACCCTATATTTAAAAAAAAAATGGAAAAAAAATATAAATTAAAAAAAAAAAAATTGCATCAAGGAACTATGACTATCAAGAGTAATCTTAGTACTTTTATTAAAGCACTAACCAAATTATGAAATGCTTGTCTGGCCTCCAACCTTCTCACTTCCTGCACCAATACTTCCATGTACAAGACCATAAAACCCCAAAGTTCACACCAACAGATGAGGATAACTGAAGAGCAAAGAATGGCACATGAAACAAAATCTCAGCTAGGTGTTCCTTGCAACTCACCACACACATGCACCAAGGCCAGCTACCTTACAAACCTCCTGTTCCTGAGCAAGTTCTCCAGCCTTCATCAGTATAAAAGTCCTTGAAGCAACTGCCATTTACAACCTAAATTGACTGACCCTCACATTTGAGCACTCAGCTTCCTTCCACTGGCTGACCCTATAATTCTGTAAGTTAGACAAAGCATCTACCGCATCCTCAACAAGTGCTGCATAGCCACTGCTCAGACAAAGGAGCACAAAAATCCTCAGGCCTTTAAAAGTCTGTTTCAATTAACATGTGCACCATGGCCTGGTTGCCAGGGGAGAAGTACACTTTTACAGTCTTCTCACCAGAGCACGTCTGCTAGTACAATAGAGAAGATTTTTTTTTAAACACTTAATTGATAATTAATGAATAATTTAAAAATTATAATTAAGTCAATAGTTACATGACTTTACCTTTCCCTTCATAACAACACAGTCCTCTTGCCTGTTGTTTGCATGAGTGGGTTCTCCTCGAAGCCACTTGGTGTAGGTGACAGGTGTCCCATCGCTCCATTCAAAATACATCTGGACCTTGAGGTCATTCAGCCCAATCCACAACTCATCAGCTGGCCCTGAAGACATACGATTAACAAGGTTGATAACAGTCCTTTTATATTATGTGAATTTTTATCTTCGTGGAACAGAAAATGATTTATTCTCAGCAAGTTTAAAAGGCAGTCACAGCAGATTAAGGCTCCCTGTTTCATAAAGAGGGCAGACTGTTCCTCATATACCCACTCCAGTCTTAAGGAAAGGCCACTCATTCTAGTGGCAATGCAATAAGAGTGTTTGACTTCCTGTGAAACAGCCAAACTAAACTCTTTGATGAATTATGCTGCAACATAACTGGGTTCATTCTTTTTTTCCAGCTCAAAACTCTTGTAACAAGATATGAATAAACTCCTAAATAAAAGGCTACCTCCCCTTTTCCTCCTGTCTTTAGTATAGTGAAGAAAGAACCGCCCTATTTTCTAATGCTCAGACACCCACTGTTGTCTTTTGGAGCTGACAATCAGAGTGCTTGCAGGTGTTCCTGTATTTTGTTTTATTTCAGAGCAAGACACAATTCATGTAGTTGTTCTTTTTTCATTTTACAGTTAATGGAGTTAAGTGTTGGATTTTAGCTGGAAGAAAAGTGCAGGATTGATCAATAATGGTACTTTACAGAGCTATTTCAAAGAGGATTATTTATCTGTGCTTTAAATCCTCCACTCTAACACATTGCTACTATAATGTTAATACCTTGTTTTGTTCTGAATCAACTATTTGAATAAGGAGGATTAAAAGTCTGGGCATTTATAATCAGTCTGAACTCCACCATCAGCAAAAGGCATTCCTCTCTAGAACTGATTTTATGACTTCGTTCAGTGTAATTTGAATTTTTAAATTATTATTAAATTATTTATTTATAGTCTGCCAGTCTATGCTAAAGGCAGCAGGTGTTTCGTTTTGTCCACAGCACTATGACTCAGATCACACTGAACAACTACATGCACAGTCCTTCCCCTAGACAGCAGCCTTTCCAAGCAGAGTACAAACTATTTCATTGCGAGTATTTTTCACAAATGATAGGGACATCACTCTTTAACATTTTTTTTCACATCTTATGACCTGGCATTTCTACAACCCATCTGCAACACTCAGAGGTTTTTCCTGTTCAGTCTGTTATCATAGCTCTTCTTCAGTAAGCCTTCCTCTAACATCCTGCACCCAGACCGACCACGCTCAACCTGACAATGAAATCACCCACAGAAATTAAAAATGGGATTGTGAGCCCCCCCAAAAAGACATCAGCTGAGGGGGTGGGTCTCTCAATGGAACTGGAACTGTTTCTATTGCTGCTGTTACAAGTAACAGAAGTGCCTGTAAAACAGGTAAAAGTCATTGCCCCCATGGCAATCCTTTCCAATTACACATTTCAGATGGAGGTTTTCCTAGATACCCCTACAACATAAAACTCTCCTGTGACATTTCTCCCATGCACTAGTTACAGGAACATGGAGGCTTCCCTTTTTGACCAACCAAGCTGCTCCAAAAATCTCTCCCAGCCTGTCACTTTAACAGGGTCAATTCTCTCTCTCTTCTCCTCCCTTGACTCTCACTTCTTTACTACACCTAAGTATGATGAGCACTTACAGCTCGTCCATACTGTCCTTACCATCTCCCCCCAATAAGAAAAACTCAGATTCACAGGACATCAGGCTCCATTTTCAAACAGGCAGCTTTACCTCTTCTGCCACACTGCTCCTCAGGTTCATAAGTCCCTGAACTCCACACCTCAGTACCCCCCTTTAAACTTTTCTCTGCTACCAAAACTGAAACCTGTCCCAATTCCACTGCCCATCATGTTCACTGATGTCTCATTCACTCCTTAGCTATGACCATCCATGCTCTCCAGTTTCTTTTTTTGTTTAGTTATCTGTGAAAATCTTTCTGCCTGTGTTTATCAAGCACCTAGCACAGCAGAGACCTCATCCATGGCCTGAGCTCCTACTGTGGTGGGCTCACACCATGGTAATATAAACAACAAACTGCATTCCTTAATAAAATTATTACATCGAAGTCATTTAAGTAAGCTGTATAAATCAGAAATGGTCAAGAGCCTTTTCTGGCTCTGTGGAGCCTCTTTCTACATAACATTTACTACTCTGAAGAAGAAATACTGTCAACGAGTTTTGCAATCATCTCTGAAGCTGGGTGACTAAATACCAAGGTATTTTTTCCCAGCCACTTGTAAATAAGCTGTTTCCCACTCTGTCAGACATGCACTGGGCTGTGTTTCTGCCATATCACATGCTGGACTTCAGTGTAAACATCCAGAATGCACTTCTTTATTCTTCTTCATGTTCCTCTCTAAAGTTCTCCTTTGTGGGTGATGCCAACAAAAGCTTGGCTACTATGACAATACTCATCTCATTGTACCCCTGCTTCCTTTGTTTGATCACGGGACTGTGAATTCTTTTGCACAAAGACAGACTTTCGTTCTTTCTGTACAGTACTTATTGCAGCACATTTCTGATGCAGACAAGATTTTCTAGGCACTGCAATACATGGTGTTCTCATCTCAGTGGTGAACACAGGTAATCTGATACTTTCATAAACTGTCTTAAAAGGCTTCTTTAGTTGTTCCAATTTTACTCCTCTGAAAAGAATGCTTTCAAAATAGCTTGTTGCAGTGAGTGTGCCATATGTGAAAAGTCTGGTTTCCTTCAGCACTATTGCCTTTCAGAAACATTCACTTTTACAAAATAATAATAATCTCCTTTGAAAGAGTAAAAGTTTCATGTTGCTAATGAAATAACAACAAATCACTCTTTCAGTAATGTGAGGACAAGCACAAGTTGGCATTGTGTTGGCTAGGACACAAAACTAAAGCATATCAACTATTATATGATTGCCACTCCAAGACTGCTGTTACACTGTCACCCAAGGCAGCTCACTGCATTTTCAGTGAAGGAAAAACTAACTCACAGTTACCTGGCACTAAAAGCACACATAGGATCAGTTACTGCAAAGAAGCATAAGTAGGTGTGAACATGCTGCTCCCATCAAAAGCAGTAACTGATCCTGTGTGCAGATCTGGTCTGTGTAAAGCAATAGCCACCACAAAACTGCCTCAGCATCAGCATGGTCGCATGTCCCCTAATGAACGCACACCATCTGTAGGTTAACTTGCCTTGCAACTACTCGAGTGTGTGCTCAGAAACCAAGCACCTAAGTACCATACCTAATTTGGGGCATATCTGAGTCCACACACTGGGAGAGAGAGTTTCCTTTTTCAGAAGAAACACAAGTAGCGTGACTTGAAAAATAAGGACAGGGCAATGTGGGTAACAGGGCCGAAATATTCCCAAACTGCCTTTGACCAACAGATTTGGCTTCTTCTCATCTATCTTTGATGATAAGAACCTTCTGAAAAGGCTGACAATTGTTTTAATCCATGTAAAAGGAGGCAGAAGAAGACCCTAAAAAGTAAGTTTGAGGTTGATGCAATTCATAATATTGACCACAGCTTTTCTGTGTCAGTATAGTTTGTTTGGGTTTTGTGTTGCTATTGTGTGGTTTGTTTTTGTCGTTTGTTTGGGTTTTTTTTCCTTCCAAAGACTATTTAAATTTAAAATTTAACTCCTTCTGCACTCGGTGATCAGGACAAGTTTTTAAAAATAGTCTCCTCCTTTTATTAATATGTATGACATAATCAATACTCTTTATTTTCATAGTATAAACAAACATATATGCTATTGTAAAAAAATACTCACGGTACCCAAGCTGAGAAATAACAAAGCTGTACTCTTCAACATTATGGATGCTTGCCAAATCCCCATCTTCTTTCCTGCAGGATGTTAAGGCATCTTTCCATATTTTGGGGTCCCTGTGAATTATGTAACAGTGACCAGCATATGACATCCATTGATCAGGACATCTAATAGGCACATTAGTCTCTGAAAAGAAAAACAACCACAAAGAGTTTTAGAATTCTGTTCTTAGCTAAAGACTGAAAATCACACAAGGACAGATTTAGCAAATTAATCACAGATTTTCTTCATGAAGAACAGCAGAGCTGAAAAACATGTACAGGGATAATGATCTGCATGCATTATCCAAATTTGAAACTTCTAGATTTTTTTGGAAGGACATTACAGTTGCAAACAAGTGCTTGCACCTTGTGAAAACACAGAATTAAAAATTACCATAAAACACAGTTTTGACTTTTAAATGCATATATACATACTAAAAGGTAAGGCCTGCAGAGCTGTGCTTTATCATTTTTCTATACTCGTGTGAGCATATCTCTTCCTCCTCCATGCTGTATAACTATATATTAAGCACCTGGGCTTACAAAACATATTTATGAACATAATTTCTTTCCCCAAACCTTAGTCATTTTACAGATTAGCCCCATTTGCTAGACTAGCAAAGCAAAAAATAACTAGTTCTAGAGGGTGATGAGAGAACCCAAATAAGAATACTGCTTTTAGGAATCATTTTTAAAAGTTTCATTGAGAAAACCATGCTGTCAAAGCAAATGATTTACTTAAAACTTGCTTTTGAAAGTTCAACAGAACAGTACCAGAGTACTGCCAACAACCACATCACCAGTCAGGCCCAGTTTGCAAGCACATATCCTATTTCAACTGGAATATGCTGATGATTAGTAGATACTTGTTGTCACAACACAGATTTCTAGCACAGCAACAAACGCATTCTGCTGTTTGCAGACCTGCCTCAAAAAGTGCTACTGTGTTCTCCTGAAGTTTAAGTAAAACTGAACTTTGTCACCAGAGGAGAAGGGTCTCAGTGCTTGATCAGAGCCCTGTCAGTCCTGGCACAGCAGAGGAAGAACTGGAATAGAACCAACTGAATAGAACAAACTGAATGTATGTGGTCACGTTGGAAGAAAAAAGGGAGGACAAAAGTGGCAAATGCTGTTGTAGAGGTTAGTTTAATGCTTCAGACAACTGCCTGATTTGTCCTATGTCTGGTCTCAGCTCTGAGCATACGCATTTTGCTGTAAGAGGCAGCCAATTGCTTTGAAAAAACCCCTAGGCTTATATGCAACTTCAACACACTTAGCGCACCCTTCTGCAAACTGTGAACACTGAACAGAACAGGCAGCAGTAGTTCAGACATGGCTACAGAGACAGTCACAAAGGTATTTATTCCCTAGTGAGTCTGTGAGAGTCTCTTTTTCAGACTGAAGGAAGGCTGTGAGACTATTACTGTAAACACTAAAGCAGCCATGGCAGAGTGGGAGGCTCTTTTGCTTGTAAATCCAGTAGCACCAGGGAATTTATTTCAGGCCACAAAACAAGAAAAGCAGCTGACAGTCTAGTTTCTTTGGTGCAAGTCTTATTGAGTGACATAGCTGGGGATTTCTCAGTAAGAGAAAGTCTTCAGTTCTTCATCTCCAGGACTCAGCAAAAATTAATTCTGTGCTTCCCTATTCTCCTTTTTAAGAAAATACATAACAACACAAAGCCATACCATCTATTTTTCAACCTAATGCAAACAAATACTACTCCCTGAACTTCATTTGACTTAAGCAAAAGAAACAATGCAAATTCAAACAAATAAGATGTAATAAAGGAAAACACATTACTGTGTAAAAAATGTTATTCCACATATCAAGCTGATTAATTTACTGTGCAATAGATCAAGATACAGAAATTAACTTTGTAAGTATAGAATGTTATTCCTTAAGTAGAGAGCAAACACTTTTCTAAACTATAAGCTTGGCTTCCCAAAGTCTGAAGACATCACCGTGATTGACTTGGGTGTCTAAAAGGATGAAAGCACGAGTTGAAGATTGTCTCATGGTTCCAGCATTCACATTCCTTTAACTCACACCCATCCTCTCTGGTCTGGTAAGAGAGAACTCACACAACAGTGACACTAAGAGCACTTATTTCCTTTAATCAAACGTTTTATGAAACATTAGAAACTTAATACTTTAAGATCCCTACACCTTGTTGGAATGGGATGAAATCTATTTTGGCAGTCACTTGGTAGAGGTAGACAGACAACCTTTCTTTAGAAAATTATGTTAAAAGATAAGCAAATTTTGCGGGTGAAATTAATGGGTTCCTATTAATCCACTTTGCTGTATTACAAGGCAAATGCAGCGAAGCCCTAAGATTCTACATCACCTCAACATACACGATGATGTGGCCCCCTGCTGGAAAAAAACATTTCTGATACAAAAAAACCTTTTACAGTTGACATAATGAAAATGTTCATCTGCAACAAAAATAAACATGCAGTACAGATTTTTCTGTACTTTGTTTTGGATACAAGCATAATTATATTCTGTTGTAAAGTGTTCTTCTGTCCCAGCCCTCACATACTGCCTTGGCTAGACTCATTTGTAACTTCCAGGGTTAAACCTTTGAAGGATTGCCCTTATGTTTAATGTTAAGTGCACAACTAAATGAATTTATGATTAATTTATTTATTGACTCAGAAGCACTAGTGAGGAAAACATCATCTGCCATGAGTTTTCCTTTACATCATTAAAAACTGAGGGCACTTAACACCTTGCATGATGGCATGCTTATTCCTTTTATGACTTCCCCCCACGGGACATTTTGGACAATATTTTATGAACTGAATCACTAGCAATCTCTAGTCAATCTGTCACCATGTTTACTCAGCCATTTCAGTACGTGTGAAAATTTCTGTCTCACTTCTGTTCTTCCTCCAAGTTACTGGTAAAATAGAGGAAGGAGAGAGAATCAAATGCCTAATGCATAAAAAGGAAATGGCTATTAGACCCCCGAAACTGAAATTAAATCTAAATAAGACAGCAGCTAGTGTTGTATTGATCATATATGTATAGGCATCAGTATTTAGGAACTCACGTATGAAACTTGAATAGCCGAACAGTAGCCAATGGAACATTCTGAGACAATCTAATATGAACTATTTGCTTATCAGCTGTATACAAATACTAACAAAACTCTACAACTTGATTTAGGAAAGAGTTGAAATATGCACTAAAGTCCTTCTCAGCTAAGGCAAAAATATGCTTGATTTCAAGACTGAAGTATTAATTTAATTAAAGTATTAAATTTCTAATTCAATATTTAATTAATGAGCTCATTCTTGTGGGGTTTGTTTGGTTTTGTTTTTTTCTCTTAGCAATAAAGCAAAATAAATTAGGCAGAAGTCTCTGTCCTAAGTGTTTTGGACAGGGCTGGTTATATATTGGCAAAGCAAGGAAAACAATAAAAAACATGTTTTTGAAGCCAAATGTCAAACACTCAGTTTCCAAAACATCTGGTTTGCCAACAGTGCATACTAATGAATGGACTGGAAATCCAGTAATGGTTTGGTTTTCTGCTTCTAAAACCTATAGAAAATAATGTCAGTGGATTTAAGAGATACCTGTATGTCCTGGAAAGCAAAAGAAACTTGTAAAGAACAGAACAAAGGAGTGATGAAACAAAGGAATAAATTACAAGGTTTTAATAGTACACAGAGGGTAATAAGGAAACAGGTCTAAACAAAACTACGAAAACTTATGACTGTTTTGTCTTTCCTGTGTACATTAGGCAAGCGCCAGAACTACATTTCTTCTGAAAAAATGTCTGTATACATGTAATTTAAATAATTTCATAAATAACTTGAATAGTTTTTACATATATACAAATCAGTAATTGTCTATATCTAGATATAAATATAACTAGTTATAAAATAAAAATATATAGAAAATATACATCTTTTTTAAAACACTAAATCATTTCTCTTTTTGTTTTACGAAAAAATCTGACAGTTCTGTTTGGTTTTGGAAAAGAGAACTCCACCATTTCTGCAATTTCGAACACAAAGCTTCTGAAGAAAGACGACTATATAAGAAGTAGAGCAGCCCGAACAAAAAGGAAGTTCACACTGATCACTTTCACAGGGAATCTTGGTCAAGCCACAGTTCGTTTTTACCATGTGCAATAACCTATTAGAATGACAGATAAAAAACGCTGGTCGCTAACAATTTGTTGAGGGTTTATTACCACACCTACCTTTAGGAATAATGAAAGATTCTAATGTAGCATTTCCTCGTTTACAAATATAGCCAAGTTTCTGATCGCATTCCCGATTCTCCCACTTAGCACCTTTTCCAGGATTTAATGCTGCACAGATTTTTCCAGGTTCTGGAGAAGGATGTCCTTTAAAAAAGAAAAAGTATAAGTATATTATGGTTACTCTCCTAATCACTCTCACATTCTAATCTTTCCCATGCTTTAATTATAAGATACATTAACATATAGACAATTGTGATTCTCAACAGTCCTTTAGAAGGAATGGGGCAGCAACCACAAGTTGAGATATTTATCCAATTCACAATTTAACAGCCTCTTCACAGGTTCAAAGTCTTGATGGAAGGAATTACAGTGCACCTATTTATTTTGTTTGGGTTTTTTTCCCTTTCTAAATGAACAATGTCTAAACTCCAGAGGACAATCTTTAGGTGAAAATACTGCTCAGTCAAACTTTGTACTTAGGATAACAGCAAAGACAGAAAAGTAATAAGTAATTATTTTGCTAATGTGAACTTCTTGTCTGCTTGTCTAGACAATACAACAATAGCAAGATATTTGGATCTTTTCAGTTGAAGATTAGAATTAGCACTAACAGAAAAATCTAGAAGAAAAGTGGAATGTATAGAACGGAACAAATTTCTGCAATAAACAGAATGAACTTTTCAAGATCTAGTCAAATGAGATTAAACTTAGCATGGATTTTCTTTCATTTCTGACCACATGCCACTGTACTACATAACAAGCAAGTGTCAGTACTGCTCAGCAATAAACACAGCTAAACAATATTTTTTAGTGTGCAAGATTGTTCATTGAAAATTTTCTTATATCATTATGATTTCATTACCTTAGATTACAGTTAGTCTTATATTTGCATATATCTTCTTCCCATGGGAGAAAAAGATACGCTTAGTACAAAAATACAAATTTAAAGAGTTTTAATGCACAAAAAAAGTTCAGCTGTTGACAGTTAGCTCTCCCAAATGCCTAAATAGCGTAATTTTAGTTTATATGTTGACAACTTAGTTCTCATGTTTTTCTGTTATTTATTTACAGCTAGTGAGATGGAAGAATATGAATCTTCCATGTATTTTTTTTTAAACATACTAAAGAAAGAATAGCCAGCTCTTGAACAAGCAGGATAATGGGGATGAGGTAGAGGTACGCTGACCAAAGGAAAGTCATGAAGGAGATAGCACGAATATAAAAGAGGTCTAGGGACTTGAGAGTATTATTGTTGAATGAAATTAAGGAACATAAGGAGTTAAAGACAAATGGAGCCCATTTTGGTTACACCAAAACCCGTCTAATTCTTTCGAGGACAACCGAGAGCTGTCCAAGGTTTTAACGGCCATAAACAGCTCCCCTCGCTGCTTTGGCTCCACCTCACAACCAGTTTTCTCCCCCTCTTCATAACATGCAGATCCTCACCAGTGCACTTGGATGCCAGACCTATAAATACCTTCACAGCAACTTGCAGTTCCGCCCATCTGTTTGCCTTGTGTCCTCACTCCATTGGAGAGTTATTTATAAAGTAGTTCAATTCATTCCTCAACGCTTACCTACTCAAGATGTTTGTCCACCTAAAATGTGCTTTTGGCCTTATCTACACAAGGAAACCACTGGGTGGTATGATGGAGCATGCATTTATAGTTACTGCAAATTAAATACATGTGACATGCTCAATGAAGATAAAAAAGAGTATTTACAAGGCATAACTTCAGACATCTACTTTAAATTAGTCTCCAAATGCTTACTGAATAGTCAGTGCAAAGAAACTAAGGGTCCTGCAAAAAGACACCTTAACATAGGCACTCTGAAGAGTAAACTGGAAAAGCACCTCTTCTTTACCACGTATATAGATGGCAAAGGAGACCAGCTTTTTAATAATGGCACCAGAGTTCAACATTGCAACTACAGGTGCGAAGTAGCTGGGTTTGCTTAAAAGTAGACTAGCCTAACGTGTTCGGTTTGCTTAAATGTTACTGCCAAGGGTAGGTTAATCCCAAATGAAAATGAAAATCCAATTTTTAAGCAAATAACCAAAACAAAGGAAAGGAACTGGGGGGAAGAAAAAAAAAGGCACACCACACATACACTGACTGGGCTAATCTCACAAATTAGTAGACATGTAGCATCAGATTTATTCTGTATTCACATAAAAATAAAGTAAATTCAGAAGATATACAAATGAAGCGTAAATAGATGACTTTTAAAACTTTCCTCTGGATTTTGAGGCTACCATTAGCATGAGATGTTTCTCACAATATTTACGGCCACAGACAGAATCTATCTACACCACAACAAGCTCAATAATTGCAGGAGAACAGACTGCTAGAAAATGAATTTGTTACACAATGACCAATTGTTTTCCTTTTAAACTGAGTAGCAACATACTTAACCTTACCTGGAACCCAATTTAAGTATCGAAAAGGAGCACCACCAACCCATTGCCATCCACTGTTGAAATTCAAACTGTTAAGACCAAACCAGAGAGCAGAACTCAGTCTGCCAGTCAAACCTGGGCAACAGAGACAAAGAAAGACACTGGAAGTGCACAGCAAACACTTTCTCAAAACTTGAGAGCTGAATTCGAGCTAAACTGTCTATTTCCCCTTTTTCCCCAGTACAAGCTTTAACAACTTTTAACCTTTTAGTTAAGGTGGCCATGCTACACCTGCACAACATGTCATCTCACATCGGTCACTTCAGAGTTTTCACAATTTTAGGTGTGGAGAATTGTATTAGAATAGAAAACTAAATGACATTTCTGCATGTTCTTTGTAAACCAATGATCATAAATACGAAAAAATATAAAATATTAAATCAATAAAATTGCACAAAAGGTGACAAAAACAAAAATCTGTTTTCTAAAATGAAACATGAATAGTTTCCTATTGTGTATTTTCTCTTCCAATAAAATTAACAAATGTGAGTTTCAAATTTTCAAAATACTGTAGAGTAAAAAAATTGCATTTTATCAATCTATATTAAAATGCGATCATTCCAAATATCATCTTTTTAACAGCACTTCTTGTACGTTTTTCAGACTCATCTGATTTTAGTTTTTTAGGCATTGATAAGTCAGACTTCTAAAACAAGCTCCAAATTAATCCTCCAGTCCTGAAAAGCACTGATAAATATCATGCTTAATTATGGTCCTGGTGAATTCTCTAGCACTATTTATAGTCATTATCAATCAACTGACTATCTCTGCCTTTTGTGTTAATATAAGACTTGGAAGCCCAGTTGGATGACTGCTGATTTGTTTGAATTAGATGTATTTCTGCATAGTTCACAGAAAATCATTGGTCAATATATATTATTTATTTCTGCTTCTGCCAAGGGCATCATGTCAGTATGTAATTTTGCTCTATATATTTTAGTTGTCTTTGACACCACATTATGAGTAGCACTTGAAGGATTACAAGTCTAAAAGGAGGGATAGTTAAGCACTGGAAGGACTGGAATGTCATACCAAAGCCTGATTTGGCACCAACACATTAATATGTTCCAGTATTCCTTCTATACAAACAAGTTGTGGTTACAATCAAGAACTGAGCATGACAGGAAATCCTCATTCTGCTCGGAGAGCTGCAGAATGAAAAACTGATTTTCACACACATTTGGCAGCAATATCTATTAGCTTGCAACAAAAACATACCTACTAATAACTCACTCATATATGTCAGTGGCAGAATGCTCCCTTGAGCATTAATTTCAACAATAATTTCATCACACTCACTAAAAAAAAGACCCATGTTTTGACCAAATCCTTAAATTGAAAACAAAAATTTAGATAGAACAGACTGTTCATAGCATTAAAAATACATTTATCATTCTTCTAAATTGAAGGAATATGGATTTGATGGATAGACTATTAGATAGACGAGGAATTGGCTGGATGGCTGCATCCAAAGAGTTACAGTCAACGGCTCAATGCCCAGACAGAAAACAGGAACAAGTGTTGGCCCTCTAGGGTCTGTATTGGGATGATACTATCAAACATCTTCATCAGTGACATGGACTGAACAAATATGCATTTTCAAGACTGAAAATGCTATATGAATGTTGCTGTTACAATAATGCACTTTAAAAACAAACAAACAAACAAACAAACAAACAAACAAACCAACAAACCAACCCAAACACTGATTGATAATATTGCCATACCTGTCAGGTATGTTTGTTCATGCAACTCTGTGATGCTTAATAATTCTGCCTTCTGTTGTTGACAGCTTTTTCTTGCCTGGTGCCATTTCAGAGCTGCCTCAGAGTTTATCTGGTACTGGACGTTTGTTAAAGGATCAGTATTCCACAACGAACCAATACTATTAACTGTAGGGAGAAAAAGAAATGCTGTAACTGATCATGAAGACAGAACCAGATGAAACACAGAATAAATCGCTGAGCAGAAATACACAAACCTAACCACTGCAATAAAGAACTGTTTTGAAAGGAGTGCTGAGGCTCTCTAATCTTTTAGTAAGCCCAGGGTCAAGCTCAACCACGACAGCCGTGTTGGACAGTACACGGATAATGAAATTATGCCACCATTGTCTCTTGTATAACAAAACTGCTGTTTAAGATAGAACATGAGTGGCTAAAGTCAGGCTAAAAGAGTTGATTTCTCACTGTGGAGAAAAAGGCTAAAAACTTGCAGACTCATGCTAGCTAAAGTGTACACCAGGCTGACCATTTTTCTGAGATTTTTTTACAAATTCTGGGTACTGTGTAAACTGGCTATGGTTTTTCTTACTGTGATAGATATAATCAGACCCAAGCACTGAACACAAAACTTACGTTATCATTATCCATCTCACTCTTTCCTGCAATTCCTGATTTGTCTCATGCATGTATCTGACATATCACCACGTCGTCTCCTCTGCCACATGACCTGACTGCGATCTCCCTGAACACCTCAACTTGGCACTTTTAGGCAATGCCAAAGCACTGAAAATATCATCCAGCAGGGCCCAACATTAGACGTGGCCTCAAAAGGTACCACACTCCCTACACAGCTGCAGCCTCTCCTGGCTCATCTCAATTGAACACCCACAACAAGCTACAGACAACAGTGTCATCTTGCTCTGCCAAAAATGGAACCGACAGGAGGCTCCAACACTGAGTTAAATATCACTCCATAAAGAGATTAAAGTTGCTTGACAAAAGTGCAATATAGCAGAGGTCACTGTATGTCTGCTGACAACAGGATAACAACTGAAATTCCTGCAGCCTGTACCAGAGTTTCTCAGCTTGCAAGCTGCGAAAAAATTGAAAGAAAGAGGTCTTTTCCTGTTCTGAATTCAGAGAGCTCAAAAAAATCTAAGTGTGCAAATAAGAGGAAAACAGTACAATAAACAAAACTCAAGACAAAAGATGATACATGTTAAATGTCAGCAGGTCAGTGACCAGTTCTACTTTTTCCGGTATTAAATCTGAGAGTCTACAGATAATACAAAGTGCTTCTTTTCAAATTAGCCTTAGAAAAGAAAAATCAAACATAACCTACTATAATATTGACATATGACTATACACGGGAACTTTCATCCCACAAACCAAGTCCTGTCCAAAATATTTTATGACTATGAGAAGACAAAATTTCTGTACTACACTGTGTTCTAGAGGACCATAAATTCCTATGCACAAGTACAAGCTTGGGATAAAACAGAGATTGCAAAAATATTGAAATCTATAATTCAATAAAGAAAACCAGCTCTGACTTGATAGAAAGGATTTTATAAGTCTTGTACAATTATTGCAGAGGAAGAGGTAAACAAGTGCCAGGCATTCAACCAGCCTTCCGCCTTACTCCTCCAGTCACAATTTATAGTTGACTTGCATATGGTTCTCTTCTCTAGAACTTCTATAAAAATAAAGTTCATTCTGAACACTGGGAAAAAAAAAAAAAACACAGGTTTTGAGGTATTTAGTTCAATGAGGTCAAATGTCTTCACAGAGCAGGATTTTGGAAAATCAGTATGCTATTGTTTAAAGCTTAGTACACCCAGACAAACCAGAAGATGAATCATTTTCTTGGAATGATACATTTTAGCATCTAAACTAAATTAATGTTAAACCACACCTGTCCTTAGTTTCTAACTGGAAAAAGAATTTAAAAAATGAATTTTATGTCTACACAGATAAACTCATGTGTTTTTGTATACACTGAAATTAGTGACATCTAGCTATTTCCACTATGATTACTATCAAAGTCCCAAAGGTACAATATAGTAAGTCCAAAGATTTCATTTGTGTCTTTGAGCATTCTCAGTCTTTAAAGCAAGCAGACCAAAATGAATTGAATTTCAGGCATAGCCCTTGACAGACAAGATCAAACTTACAGGAAAGGCATAAGTCCTGACCAATGCAAATATTATTAAATTTATAATTTTTTAAATGCCAACTTGACTATCATATCAAAATACAGTATTTCTCCTGAATTAGGAAATGGATGAATCAGGGGATTGGTAATGGTCTTGAGAGATTTTAAGCTAAAAATTGCAAGCTGAAATACGGTCTTTGACTAGCAGTAAAAATAAAAGTGTTCTTGTCTGTTTAGCTATCCATCCAAAACACGTTGTAATCTTGGCCCAATATCCTTTGAAACTGCATGACCAGAATCACAGCAAACAAAAACTGAATATAAATCTTGTTAGACAGTCTAGAATATAACTGTCATCGCTTCCTCTCTGAGCACACAACAGGGGAGAAATCTCATCATAAAGACATTACAGTTTATGTGATTTTATAATGTAGCATATAAAGATACATTGCTGTCAACAGTAAAATTGTACACTAAACTTCCTTCATATACTTACTTTCACTTAGATATCTTTTCCTAAAATGCTCCTCTCTTTTTTTTCCTAGATAAATTTGTGAGGTCCAAAGTCAGATTATGAGTTCCAGATAAATCAGAAGAAACAACACAAACCACCCCATACAACTTAATTGATCAATTCACCAGGTATTTTGAACCAGACACAAACCATAATGAAAAACCCTCCAAAACATCTTGGAACACTAGCATGGGGAAAAAGCCTGTCATAAAAAAAACTAATTCAGTATTTGTAAATGAATAAAAAGATGTAGATGTACCCAATGATTAACATACAAGGCTAAGACTATTTCAATATTTCCTCATTCTCTGCAATATTTCCTTCCTAGTCAGCTGCAAGTTTTACACATCACTTATAAGGCTTTCTAAGTTCTCCACAGAAATTCTAGCTCTTTCATCTGGCAAGAAAGAGACCTCAACAGACTTTTGCCCACTTGAATAGAGCTATGAGCATACCTCATGACTTACTCTCCCGATGCTCTTACACTGTGAAACCTGTTTTCTTCCCTGACACCCACTTTTACATGGCAGTGCAACATACAGCTCAAAAAGATGCACTGTCACCTGTAAAGAACCGGTATTTCCTAGGCTACTAAAAATTGTCTGATATAGCAACAATTCTCAGCTTCTTCCTGTGGAATTTGTTTCCACTGTCACTATCAGCATGCATTTTTAAAGCACCAAGTTAGGAGCTCATACTCAACATCACATTACCTCCACTGGTCAAATTTCTAGGCTTCTATTGAGTATAATAACTGTTACAACTATAGAGTTATGCGGTCTTCATTTTGGAGAACATTTGAGCCAGTTTTGCTCACAGTGAAAAATCAATCATGACAGTTCCAAGCCCCAGTACAGCTGTAACAGTTTGCATCATATATTTTCATATCGGTACCTTTGCCGACAGACAATTTAAGAAACAACAAACACTTTAATCTTATTAGAAAAACTCTAACATGCAAAGACTTAAACGTTCTATGCTTAAAGGTGCTGTTGAAGTTTACTAACTTATCACTTTCTCATTCAGTGCATTCCTCTTTCACAGAGCTAAAACTTCTGCTACCACAGCCTGTCTCTCATTAAAATATACAACCCAAAGCTGAATATTTTATGGCTGAAGAATCAGGAAGGAAACATGCAGGCAATCAGTATAAAGCAGCTTTTTCCAAAAACAATTACAACCATCTGAATGGATTTCCTTTAATTATGCCAAAGAATTAAACAAAATTTTAATGATGCCTCCTATTTACTTTACTCAAAGAATGCTAGACAGGTAGCATTAAATTGATCTTGCATGTGCTGTATTAATGGGACTGATATTCCCAACACGTTTTTAATATCTTGAACATAATCCTGGCATAGAAAGAAAAAAAAAGGGGGGAAATTTTTATTGGTCTGAAATAATAAATGCAACATTCATGGAAATAAGGCAAGGACACTGATACTTCATAATCAAACCAGTTAAGATCAACCTACATTGTTTTCTTCATATCAAAGGAAAGACATATTTTTCTCCTTAGCTCTGCCTGTGATCAGCTGGAGCTTTACAGCAAAACACAATAATAAAGGAGAAGGGAGAGAGAAGTGCTACCTCTCTCAGTGTGACAGCAGAAGCAGCAGCTTGCAGACAAAATGCTTAGTACATATTTTACAGAAGTTCAGAGTAACTTTATCCAAATTTAAAAGAATTCAAATACATACGGGCATATTACTCCAATTTATTTAAAGTAATATGAACATTTCTAGATGAAGTTCTGTATATTCATAGCACTACAGTTGAAACTATACTCAAACCATGGAATTCAGTATATAAATACTTCTCATTGATTTCAAATACAGAACTGCAACGCAGCACACAGATTTAGGAAATACTGGGATTTAGTAAAAGGTTCATGTAAGCTCCTTTGTGTTTAAAAGGCAACTCATTACACAAAGTAGTCTTAATTTTCAGTTAAGCTATATCCTAGCTTCCAATTCTGCTGCATAAACTTCTACTGCGTACACTTTCACCTGGAAGTAGTTGGTCTTTTTTTTTTTATGCTGAGCCCTGTATTTGCACATTTGAGTAGTTCCTAAAAGGACAGCAGAGTGCATGGACACAGAAAAATGCACCGTTTCCAATTGTATTTTGTACAGGAAAGCACATGATAAAGATACCAATATTTCTAAGCAGCTGAATAACAGCACAGCAGAATCTTGAACATACAAAACTTACATTTCAATGGGCAAAATCCATACATCTTGTCAACATCAAAGTCTGAAGTGGTTCCACACCAGAACCAGCCATCTGATCTGCCTGCATCTGTGCAGTCAGCATACCATTTATCACCAAACTTAAAAGGGAATACACAAGGTGCTCCATTGGCATTTCCTTTTACTGTGTAGGTATCTAAGGAGACACAATTTAAAAACGTATAAGCAGTGATAAACATGCAATATATATCAGTTCAGCTTTGTGATCATATTATAGCATATCACAGCAAGCAGAGCTTGCTACCTCAGTATACAAACTGTACCAGAAATGGGACATTGATAATTTTACTCTCTAAGCTGATACCCATGTACATAATGAGATAAATTTTTATTGCTTAAGGAGACCACTGGCCAGAACTGACAGAGCCAAGTCAAGTACATTCCTATGCTAAATTTTACATGCATAATAATCAAAAGTATAAAATCCACACAGTTAAGCAATTTTCTTTCTAAGCACAAACAATTGCTGGTTCTTCTGTCAATAACCCACTCAATCACTAACCATTTTAGACAGGGAAGAGGACATATGTATAAATTTGGAAGATGTATACCACAGGGTGACTCCAACATACTATGCCCAAATAAAACTTCCATTGGCATCTAAAGGTACTTTTTGTTTCGTTAGAAACCTGACTCAATGAAACTTATCAAAGTAACTAAAGCAGCTTTCTTTGTGTGCACATAAAATGCGTGTGCATCCACGGGAGGACACAGAGAGGAACACTACTTGAAAGGGACTGCTAGAGAGATGACACACCAAGGTCACTGTCTCACAGAGCTACTAGAAAGCAAAGGAGGACAGGATGGCAGGCCAGCACTCCATCTCCCCCCACCTACTCACCTACTTTCACATAGCTTGCTCTGCTAGGGTTCTTTTATTTTGGCTCTAGACCAAGGACTAATACTGTAATCAGCCTTCGTGTAAACCCTAAAAAACGCATCCTTACCCCCCTCTGTGACCCTTTCTGTTTATCAAAGAACACTAAATTGGAAGCCAAACATATTCCCAGATACTTATCATAAATATATGTATGTATGTATCATACATAACTTTTTCAAAGTTAACTATTTATAATATCTTATTTCTTTCTCAAGCACTTCAGCATCAATTCTGAGACTCACTTCAAACACCTAGGAAGCATCTTCAATATAGTGGAGCTGAAGATACCCAGTACAAGCTATTATTAACTGTTGTGTAATAGTTACACGCATGTTCTGAATAACCATAGACTTTTTTCCCCCTTCTCCAAATGAATCACTACCATACAGGTTAATTATCTATCAGAGCTTAGACAACTTCGACAAAAAAAGCAAAATGAACCCCTCAAAAAACATAAAACACACACTCAAGTATTGCTGATTTCACCAGAAGTCACACTCACTGATCATTAATGAAATGAACGAAATTCACCTACACTTCTAAATATTTTGATTAGATAGACATAGGAATGAGTTTGAAATACGAATTTACAGAACTTTACCTTCATAGCCTCGAGAACACAGATCGTCTGTGGTTCCGTAGACTTTCCACCTACTCCATAAACCAGATCCCTTGTACAGCATAATATTCCTTTCCTGTCTGTTTCCATAGTTGAAAAACAAATCTTCCCCTTGGATTGCAAAGAGGGTCTCGTTTCTGCATTCCCATCGCTGAAGTTCACTAGCCTTGTCACAAGGATACAGAGTGATCGGAACCCAGTCTTTCTTCGAAGGCACTCCCAAGCACAATTTGAATGCTATGCTCATAAGCTGGTGATCTGAGACCCACCTGAATTTTTGTGACTCATTTTCTTGAACACAAGGAGCAGTAGTCACTGAATTAGAACTTTGAGCCAATACACAGCGCTTGTGATCTTCATTATATATTGAGAAGATGCTAGTATCTGTAACACAAAAAAAAAAACCACTGGAATCATTTGGTTTGAAGTAATCTTACCAACTATATAAATGAAATATGAATCTGGCCAGTACTCTTGGGGTTAAAATCTTATAATTTGTTCATCAAAAGAAGGTGCAGTACTCCAGCAGCCTACAGCTGTTAAAGTGACTATAGAAAGCAACTAGTTCAGATTTCAGGACATTTCAACTATTTTGCATTAGTGAAAGCATCTACATTCAAAAGTGCAAGGCAACCAAGATGCAAATTCAGCGTCTCCTGTAGCTTTAAAGCACGGGTTAAACTGGAGATAAAAAACACACTCATGATATTATTCCAAGCTGTACCTATGGGAGCTACTGAAACAAGAGAGCTTGCACAGCACACACTACAGATGCCCACACTGAGCATCCATTCCAGCAGCACCAGCTCCTCCATCCTGACAAGAGCCACTAAGTTCTTCAGGTTCCATTTCCCCATAGTGAGGAGCTCTGTTCCCATAAGCTGTGCTAAAATCCTCCAAGTCTTAACTGAGAGGAAGGATATTTTTGTAAGCTTTATATACATGGTGCTTGTAGGGCTAGAACAGCATACTCATTTTTCACTCAACTGCAGTAATCAGTGATTTCTTTCTCTGTTCTTATATTTTGCCATTGTGACTGAAATACTGACAACAGTAGGATTTGCCATCATCAGGTGTGACTCAATGATCTAGGAAAATCTACAAGGCTCTTCATAGCTCCCAAAGTTATTTCTCCCTCTTAGTAAATTGTGCTTCACAGCATGCATTTTCAGATGCTCAAGGTTTATTTCAAGGTTGTAACCACTAGAAAAGTTTTTGGCATCTCTTATGCTTGAAGGTATTTTGGAGTGCAACATTTCTGAGCTGCTCTTGCCCAAAGATTGAGGATTTCTCTTCTCTGATCAACTTGAGATACATTTTAGCACAGTAACTTAGTAGTTATCTCTGATATTGAATCACATCATGTAAGAGGATGAACAAGGTCTTAAAACTGTATTTTAACGGGGCTACAAGCTAGAAAAGAGAATTACTAATTTATGTGACTCTAGGGATTGAAGTTAATTAAAATATTATTATTTTAGTGTATGGTTACCAAGTTAAATTCTATAATGGAGAAATATTTAAGGGAAAACAGGCTAACCACAGAAAATTTTCCCTTCTCTGCTGAGGCTCCACTGTGGCAATGAACATACTTTTTTGCAGAAGAACAACCTGGGAACAGATAACCTCTCTCTCAGAGAAAGAGCTGACCTAGGCTTATCTCACTGATGTTTCAGTTTCCTTCTCCTGTCCTTTGGCTTCCAACTTACTGGGAAGTAGTATAAAACTGATGAGCACTGGAGACAGAAATTGTTGCCTTTTGCCAATCTGTTTTACTCACAGACAATACAAGGAAATGTATAATTATCACTGCTGTTGATAACTTTTTCTATTCTGCTTTTCTACTAGCATTTAGCACAATGTTATTGTAAACTGATATATGCAAGGTTTGCAACTCTCCTTTTCCTGAAATCTTATTTAAAATTTCTGGATAAAAGAGACGTCAGACATTCACATGTATGGAAAACACTGCCTGATCTTTCAAACTGTTCAAATTGTATTTGTGGCCTAAAATAACATTCCTTATTTTATACAGCTTATGGTGTTAAAGAGAGGATGCTAGGCACATGAAAAAGGTACCCCGAAGTCAAAAGACTGGATTGCTCTGGATTGCTGCAACAAAGCCTGAAAGGGTGCAGTTTTGGCTTCAGAAACCTGAATAAAGTCTGGCCAGTGGGGGGGAGAGGGGGGGAAATACATATCTTTGACCCTTTTCTATTCTGCACCTTTACAAAGTGTTAGTGTGTAAACACAACACAGCTGTTTATAAAAGAGCCCCAGCACACACAGGGCTCTGACAGGGAATAATACATAGATAAGCAGTTAAAGGGTCAACACAGCTAAGCAGGCATTGAAAATAAGTTGGCACCAAAATGGGAGGACAGAACAGGAGGCAGCAGGATGCAGTACCAACTGTGGCTGAAACTACAGCTGTGGGATTTCCTTCCCCTCAGAGTTGCTGCTGTCTCATCCATAACCATACAGCAGACTTGTAGCATGGTCCTCTATTGCTCTAGTTTACAGTTCTATTTCTGTGTTTTTTCTGCCTGCTTGGACACCAAAGGGGATTCCCTTACCACACTTTCCTTATGAGTTATTGGATAGTCTAGAAGAATATTAAATAAGCCAGGCATTTGTGCAACACTTTCTATGCCCTGCCAATTCTTCCCTGTAAACACTTGATATAGCTTCTATCGACATGATGAATTGTGTCTGTAAAACGGGATGAGCAACATTACTAACATAACCATTAACTGTGTTTTGCTGTTCTGTAGCAACGTTTGTTAGAGGTCCCATAACAGGGTGCCATTCTTCACAACAGATGAGCTGCAGGTGGTACACTTAAAGGTCCACCACAGCCTGGTCATGACTACCACAGTCTTGGTACTTTGAATTACACCAATTTCTAACAGATTAATCCGAATTTTGAAGCTCACTCTTGGAAGCAGGTTCTTTAAAATGCCTCGGAACATGCGAGGCAGAGGAACTAACCTCACCGTTATAAACCATTCAGGGAGATATGGCATCTTTTCCTTTAAATGTCCCAAGCAGATCCTAATAGAATTTTTCTCATAGGCTGTCATTTTTCTTCACCCACCACACTGTGACTATTTGGATATATCTGATCCAGCTTATATCCAAAGAATTGTGCCAAGTACTGTAAAGTCTCACTGGCCAATTATCTTTTCCACAGCAGAGATTTCCAGTATGCCAAGGTGCCTTCACACTCCACTGCATTCGCAAACTATCACAGATTATGCAAGTGTAAATCAATAAATAACTTGTGAAGCCAGTGAAGTGCTACCAGTGTTAAACACTAATGGAGAGCTCCAGAAGAGCACCCAAAACCACAAGCAAGAGATTGGGAGCAATGAGGCAGCAAGCAGGTAGAATGACTGTCTTCACGCAGACTTTCGCTCACCAGATGAGCTATGATGATTGCTGCTAATTACACAAAGCGAGAAAGGTTACAAGGCAGTCTTATGAAGTTTTGCTTCAGTATACGTGCAACTGGAGAGCAGGGGATGCTGAGAGGCTTTGGGGAAGGGCAGATGCAAAACTTTAACTGAAAAATAGCTGTGCACTGGAAATCATGGTAATTCTCCGCGTGAATGGCTGCAAGTTCCAGGTTTCACCAAGACCCACGGCTTTCACCTGGTTTCACAACTCTAATCCGTGCCAAAGCCTCAGCTACCTTAACATTGCCCCACGAAAGCCATCTGCCAACAGCAGATCCCCAGACCCATCAAAGACCAGAGGGCAGAGCCCCAACACCAGGTTCTTCTACAGACCTCGGTGGTGAGCAGGTACCTGAGGGGAAGCTGGATAATGGCATTAAATCGATCAGAGACTGAGTCCCCAGAGCAGTGGGGGAAACTGAGGCACCACCAGTGACACAACACCATGGGCACTCAAAAGGCCACATGGTCGGGCAGCTTTGCCCAGTGGGCACCTCAGGGTGTGGGCAAGGAGGGGGACACAGGTGGCTCTCTCAGACGCCCACCCCGCCGCATCGAGGCTCCCCTCAGGCTGCACCGAGGAGGTTAAAATGTGGATGCTCTCCGCCGCTTCCCCCCCACTCAATGTCTAGGTCACACCGGGTTCGGTCCCCGCCGCGACCCCGTTCTTTTCTCGGCACGTCTCACCCCGCACAGCCCCTGCGAGCACTTACCCAGCAGCGGAAACCCCCGGGGGAGCAGTGCGAGCAGCAGCAGGAGCAGGGCGGGAGCCATCGCCGCCGTGAGGAGGGGACTTCCCACCGGGCCGGTCCTCCGCACTTGTGGAGGGCTGGTGGATCAGGGGAAAGCTCTGGGCTCGAAATGATAAGGAAATATCCTGTCACATGGGGCGTTTTGAAATAACAGGAATTCGCTGTTCAAACTTTGCTTTCCTAAGCTGATTTTTTTTCCTCAGGGGAGGGAAGAGCCTCCTTCCAGGCACACGCAGGTGATAAAGGGGTGATAGCTGAGAGGAGGGCTGGGGTTTTGTTTGTTTGTTTTGTTGTCATTGCCGTGGTGGTTATTTTTATTTACCCTCTTTGCCACCCTGTCAGCGCTGCATGTGGGTTAGAGCTTTGTTTTCCAAGAAAATTAACCAAACGCGCGCCGGGGGAGCAGGACATCCCCCTTCCCTCCTTCCTTCAAGAGGGGACCCCAAGTCTCCAACAAAACCCCCGCCCGCACGGCCGGCTTTCTCCCGAGAGCGAGGGCTGCAGAAGCAGCTGAGACCTACTTTTGGGTAACCGGGATTTGGGCTGCTCCCCCGTCCCGCATCACTCCTCCCCCATGTGCGAGCAGGTCGCGCCGGGGAGCCGCACTGGGGAGGCGGCCGGGCCGGGGCGCGGGGTGGAGGGGAGAGCCGGGCGGACAGAAGGGCTTGGGAACTCTTAACGAGGCATTTTCTGAGCTCCAATAAATGAAATGCAACCTTTTTATTTATGTAGTCATCTAACTGTGGTGGCTGTATGTGCTGTTGACAGGATTCAAATCTTGCTCCGTGAATTGGAGTGTGAGAAAAACAGAACCTTGCTTGCTAACTGGGTTTTCACAAGCTGAAGCACCTACGTGGAGTTAAATGATCTTTCTGAAAAGGTGCATTTAGAGCACAATCTGCCTTGAGGATTTTATGGCTTCTTGCTGTGCTGGCTAGATGTCCCATGTCCTTTCTTTGTGGGGAACACTTTTGCTGCTGGTTTAAATACGGAGGCTTTTGTAACATATGGGGCTCACTGAGCATTGTGATACAGTTTACATGAATTTGTGAAGCATCAAACCTGCCATGTGTATGAAGTACAGCAGCTCTCCCTGTCCTGTCATGCACTCAGAAATCTCTGGTAACTATTGAAAATCTTTGAGAGCATCCTTGCTAGAGGTTCTGAGTGCGAAAGTAGAGCAGGTCCAGGGAAACACCAATGTGAGATTAGTATAGAAGGAGACAGGGCAGAGTGAAAAGGTACTTTGACAATGTTGTTAAAGGAGAAGAGACAATGGAAATGAAGTCCAAGCTCATTTGAAGTCAACGATGAAACTCTCATTAACATTGGAAGGGTTTCCAGCCAGGCATGCCAGCTGTGCTGGGCCCTACATGGACCACATGCAGGAGGGAAGAGGAAATGCTTCATAATTTCACTTGATGTGTGTACCCATGTAAAGGTCAGAAACAGCTTGTCCCAGGGACAGGAGGTAGGAAGAATTTCAGCCATAATTGGCAATGTTCTATATCGTTATGTTGATGGATTCTCACCTGGTAAACTTCATCACTTGCTGCAGTATGTGGCAGATATATATTAGTCACTAGCTATTTGCAATGACCTTTATGATGAACAAATAAAAGATCCAAGTGCTTGTACTGAGGGGATTACAGCTTACTTAAGTAATCATAATACAATTCAGGAATGAATAATTCCTCCATATTCTGGCACTACAATCTTCAAAAGATTCAGGCATCCAAATCATGTACGAAAAATATTTTTAGAGGTGGAAAAAAAAATTTCCCAAGTCACTTTAATATTTGTTTACAGATTTACTTTATTAGCAGTTAGCAGCACCTGGAAGCCCAGGAAGGCACCTAGGGCTGGAAGAAACAAGTCAGAAGATGGAGAGTAATGCTACTGCCCAATACAATACTGTTATTTGCAAGACAGTCGCTGACGGTTTCGAAATTTGTGGTATTATTTTGTCCAAAGATAAACAGAGAAGGGAGACACTGTGTGAAGTTTAGTCTCAATGGAAGTTAGTACAACTGCCACAAAAATCTTTAGATCAAACACAGATGATTCAAATAGCAGAGGAGGCTGCACATAACTGAATTGATATGTGTCACACAAATAGGCAGAAAAATGGCAGTAAGTAGTTGAGTAGTTACGCCTATTTGGCAGTCAGTGGCTGTACCAGGAATGGATTATACTCTGAAGTGACAGAAGGAACTGTATGAGACCGTTCTTGGAGATTCTGAAAACTGAACCGGACAAGGAGCTGGGCGAGCTGATGTAAATTTCAAGGTAGCTGAGCTCTGGGGAGGAGCTCATACAAGATGACCTTTCCAGTCAAAATGAGACATCAGAAGACCTACTTACAAGGTAAGAATTCCAGTCTTTCTTGGGATCTGTCCCTTAGCAAATTAGCTCCCTTCCTGGTCTGAAAACTACCTTTTTCCCATTGCCCTTGCACACACTGGAGATACTGCCACTTCAAAGCCATTTTGAATGTGATGTATGTATGTGTATATATATAGAGAGAGAGAGAGAAAGAGAACGAGAGAGAGAGAAAGAGAACGAGAGAGAGAGAAAGAGAACGAGAGAGAGAGATAGATACCCTGCCTAGTGCAGCACTGGTCTGGATGAGCTTATTCATGTAGTCTCCATGCTTGATCTGCAGCGTAGTCCTCAACAATTGTGTCTGGATCTGACTTGCTCTTTGGGAACCGCCATGCAAAACATGAACTGTATTCTGATCTGATATAGTCCCAGGGAAAGATTTTCTCTCTTTTGAGACAGAAGGATTCACCAAAGTCTCAGGCTACAGTGATTTGTAGGCAAATAGTTACCAGAAGTCCAATCTGCTAAATAACTAGTGACAGGATATGTGCCCCAGATAGACATATGTTGTCATCTCTCTACATGGGTAGCGAGCCAGCTGCCATTTACATTTGGAACAAAAAGGCCTAAATTCCTCTGAAACAGGTCGCATGCTCTCTGCTTCTGGCACATCCAGTACTTGCAACTGGTGACTGTCCCTGGCAAAATACCCTGAAATCCTGAAGTCACAGTGGCCCTTGACTTTGATAGTCAACAGGAAGATGGAAAGTTCAGTGTAAATTAAATCATATCCAGACCTGAAACATAATATGACTATTTTGTTTGTGTTGAAGCAAAACAACTGGTTCTGTTACATTTGCATCCAAGATGTTTTTTGATGTCTCATGTGTGAACTTGTATCTCTCAGATGGCATTCAGTAGTTTTCTATACATTCCTGAAGTTTGCATGGTCATATATAATAAACATGTACTCCAGAACAACATGTGCATCATTTGTAATACCTATGTTATATTAAGAAGCTATTGAAACAAAAGGTTGAGCAGGGAAAAAAAGTAGGAATTGGCAAAGTTAATATTTCTTTTTTTTTTACAAATCAGATTGCTCTGATATGTTATCCAAAAAATAATTTTGAGGTTTCTGATTTCTAAAAAGAAAATATAATAAAATGTTTTAGGAGGGAGAACAATCAAGGCTTTAATATCTGTCACCAGAGAACCCTTAGCTAGTAGAAGTCCCTTGGGGATACCATTAATATCATGTGTAATATTCCCTTTAAATAAAACTGATGCAGTCTTCTCTCTGTGCTTTAAATTTTAAAACATTAAAAATTCCAACATTCTGCCTTTGCTGCAAAGCAAGAAAGTTTTTCCTTGCATATACTTTAATTGCTTCATAAAGATACACGGCTATTGGGAATGTGTGTATACTCTCATGGTTGTAACATTTCAAGTTCAGGTTATGCTTGACCCAGACTATGAAAATAAAGAGAAATGTCCATGCTCTTGCATTTCTGGTTGCTTACAGCTACAAATAAGTGTCTCCTGCATAGCAGAAGCCACAGTAAATACAGCCCAAAGTTTTCAGTTGCTCAGGCCAAGTAAAGAAATTGTAGAAAGTTTCTGTTTTCCATCATCATAGAGGAGTCTTAAGTGGCAAAGGAGAGAAGATGCATAGCTGTAAAACACCCAGTCTGCCTGTGTAGATCCTGTCATGTGCCTTTTATCAGTTCTAATTTGATTTTTCCGTGGTATTCTACTGTGTCACGTTTCATAAATACAGCTAGATATTGGATTGTGAGGTGGAGAATGTTTCATATAAAATACAGATGAGAGGTCCTTAGTTATAAGGTGTTCACATCTTAAAATTAGCGTGTTAGGGGCTACTTGGTGAATGCAGCCAAGACTAATGTTCTTTTAATGAAAGGACTTCTTAGACAAGTGTGTACATGACTTTTTTATATTAAAACCAGAAACTTTGTAAGTCATATATGTTTCAGAGAACAGCCTAGAAAGTAAAGATATTCTGCTTAGGGACAGAGGGGAATGCAGCCATATATCGGGCCACTTTCTATCCACCCACCAAGAAGAAACACCTGGTTTAAACAGAATCCAAAGATATCAAAGACTTTTGTATTGAAAGATTTCTTCCACGGGCATCATGAAGCCTTCCAGCATTAAGACACTGATGTCTGGAAGTTCTGCAGTGGAAGCTGCTGATGACTTCTCTCTAGCTTAATTCTTCTCAGTGTTTTTTCTTAAATGCTTGTCTACAACTTGCTTGTGAGATATGAAGTTGTAAATGCTTTCTCTCTTGATACAGACCTTATGCTTTTATTCTGTGAACAGTAAAGTAGCTTATATGCAACCAAGCAAGGCTTTTTTGATGCTATAATGCATTACCTATAACAGTAGCCTATAAACATTTCAGAAATTCATTAGTTGTCCTAGAGTATTTAAGCAACATTCTCACGCTATTGAATGATCTTGGAGAGTTAGCTTGTTGTAAAGAGATAATTAAAGTTAGATACTGTACTGGTTTTGGCTGGGATGGAGTTAATTTTCTTTATAGCAGCTCAGGTGGTACTGTATTTTGGATTTATGACCAAAACGGTGTTGACAAGAGGGATGTTTTAGTTGTTGCTGAGCAGGGCTTGCATAGCATCAAGGCCTTTTCTGCTTCTCATGCTGCCCCACTAGAGAGTTGGCTGGAGGTGGGAAAGAAGTCAGGAGGGGACACAGCCGGGGCAGCTGACCCCAACTGACCAAAGAGATATTGCACCATGTGTGATGTTGTACTCAGCAACAAAAGCTGGGGAAGTAGGAGGAAGGGACAACATTTGGAATTATGACGTTTGTCTTCCCAAGGCCCTGCTTTCCTTGCGAATCAGCTGAACAGCTGCCTGCCGAGGGGAAGTAGCAAATGAATTCCTTGTTTTGCTTGGCTTGTGCATGCAGCTTTCTCTTTACCTATTAAACTGTCTCTATCTCAACCCACAAGTTTTCTCACTTCTATCCTTCTGATTCTCTCTTCCATTCCCATGCAGGGCGATAAGTGAGTGGCTCTGTGGGGCTTAGCTGCCTACTGGGGTTAACCTGCAACAGACACAGGCTAAAACGTTATTTATGAAGACCATTTCAAGAACTTCACTAGTCTATACATTCTAATCAGGACATAGAAGTCAGAGAATGTAGCTTTATTTAAACCAGAATCTTTTAGAGGTCAAAAGTAGTTTAAAAAAGGAGAAAAAACACAGGAAATGGATAGAAATCTTGACGTTTCTCCAATGATTTTCTATGACAGACAAGCTAAATATAACTATCAAAATGAGGAAAAAATGCGTATGAACTAAAAGAACCAAGATGCAGACTTATGGATGCTGCCCAACAGTTACCGGAACTGATCTCAAATGTAGCGAAGGCTAAACTGGGCATGCTTCCTCCATACAGGAGTTGATAGAACGAAGGGTTATGAACATTTTCAGCGTTTATTCCTCTCATCTCTTGCTTTGCAAGGCTGGAGCTCATCTTACTGACTTCTGCAAGCACATAGAAATGAGGCAGCTAGTAGGAACAGTGAATAAAACAGTGCATAGGTAGGATCCAGTTTGGCACTGATTTTACGATACCACTCTCCCTGAGGCCCAGGTTAAAGATGTGAAGAGAAAGCTTCCTACCCTGGTACAGCCCTCAGATTATTATCCATTATTGATTTTTCAGGTAGGTAGCGATGAAGTTGCAATGAGAATTCAGAGGGCAATCAAGAGAGACTTCAGGGCCTTGGCCAACTGGTTAAAGGATCAGGAGCACAAGTGGTGTTCTCCTCTGTCCTTCCAATTGGAGGGAATGATGACGGAAGATACAGGAAGATCCAGCAGATCAATACCTGGCACCGAGCCTGGTGTCAACAGCAGAAATTTGGGTTTTTTGATCATTGGTCACTTTATATGACACCAAACCTGCTGGTGACAGATGGGGTAGACCTGTCTCAGAGGGGAAAGAAGATCCTTGAACAGGAGTTAGCAGGACTCACTGAAAGAGCTTGAAACGAGATTTGAAAGGGGAAAGGGATAAAACCAGGCTCGCTAGAGATAAGTCTGGGGGCGGCATGCCAGTGATCAAAGGACAACGTGCTAGTGAGGTCCTTCAGTTTGCCATCTCAGTGGAGACAGGGGATGGAGGTCCATGTGGCAACAAAGGTGCAAGGGGTTTTGATGCGTTAGAAACCACGGAAGTACCTGAGAATGGTCGTGTAGCAACTAGGGCTTCTCCCTGCAAAACTGGTGCATCTACACCAATGCACACAGCACGGGCAACAAACAGGAGGAGCTGGAAGCCATTGTGCAGCAGGAAAACTACCATATTTTTGCCATCACAGAAACACAGTGGGATGACTGACATAGCTGGAGCACTGCAGTGGATGGTGATCAACTCTTCAGAAGGGACAGGCAAGGAAGGAGAGGAGTTGGGGTAGCCCTGTGTATTAGTAAGTGGTTTGATTGTCCAGAGCTTAATGAGCGTTTATGGGTAAGAACCAGGGGGAAGGCCAACAAGGCAGATATTGTGGTGGGAGTCTGTAACAGAACACCAAACCAGGATGAAGAGGCAGATTAAATATTCTACAAGCAGCTGAGAGAAGTCTCACAGTCGCTAGCCCTTGTACTCATGGGAGACTTCAGCTTACCANCAACAAGAAATGTTGACCACTGGTGAGAAAAAAAAAATGCAAAGCGCTGCCAAGTAAGTAGCTTCATTATTCTGTAATTACTTTAAACTCCTCAAAGAAATCTCCTCTAAATAACCAACTGTGTTCAGGCTACCTACGTGACTCCTAAGACAGCAGTACAATCATCATAACCTCCCTTTGTTGTATGTGAAGAGAAAGAGAGCAGCAATTTGTATCTGTTACCCCTCTCTGAACACCTCAGATGTCCAGCATTACCTAACTCGAGCCTGACCTTGTATTCCTCAACAGGATACACACACCATTGTGCTAAGCAGATCAATAGAATAAAAACACCTCAAGACTTTATTGTGAAGCCCTACATGCTTTTATTNGCTACCTACGTGACTCCTAAGACAGCAGTACAATCATCATAACCTCCCTTTGTTGTATGTGAAGAGAAAGAGAGCAGCAATTTGTATCTGTTACCCCTCTCTGAACACCTCAGATGTCCAGCATTACCTAACTCGAGCCTGACCTTGTATTCCTCAACAGGATACACACACCATTGTGCTAAGCAGATCAATAGAATAAAAACACCTCAAGACTTTATTGTGAAGCCCTACATGCTTTTATTTTTTAAACTTTTTCTTTTTTTTTTTTTTTTTTACCTCTCAGGTGTACAGCATAAAGCAAATTAGGTTAACTTCATTTCTCTATCTACCTACAAGCTATGGCAGATATCTGTTGTACAGCAAGAAAATAGCACGCCACTGATTTGGGAGGTAAAGTAACTCAGTTTACTCCCAGAACAAAAAGGATAGAATTGCCCTCAAACATGAAATCTGTGCTCCAAATCCCCTCCAGCCAGGAGGCAGAAAGGGAACACCACTGTAGTAACCATTTTTAGCTCTTCCCCGTCTGTTCAGTTTTCTCTCCCATTCTTTGAAGCACTCCTAATGATAACTGTGGGAATTTTGGTTTAATTAAAGTGTCCTACATGGCAAAGAGTTGTACACAGTGAGAGCAGTGGGAGCCATGGCGCTATTATCTGCACAAGAGACAATTATAAAGCTCTAGGCTGACATTTCTCATTTATCTAGGTGCCATAAGCCTTTTGATAAAACTATTTGTCAATTAACACATACACAGCTTTTATCCCCCTCATAACTTTACAAGTACACCAGTATTCTCTGTAAGTTTTCTTCATGGATAATAATATCGAAATATGTGGAAATTATTGCAGAGTCAAAGTTCAGCAAAATTTGGAACTCAGTGGGAGCTGAGCAGAACACACCTTGAAATTAATGTTATGCCATAACATACTGATCACAGTTACTAACTTTGAGCTGTACACTTACTTCTTGTTATTTATCAGGGGTAAAAAGAGATGCAGTGGAAACAGGATAGTTCATGCATGAAATGGAGTTTATGGATGAATAAGTTTTCTTACCAGGAAATAGGGTTTTTTAGAAGTGAAAGGCACATGTTGAGACATGAAAGAGGAAGCTAAAAGAATAATCCATATACAGCTGGTTTGTCAGTTGTTTCTATTTGCTATGTAGTGGTACAAGCACAAAAATATCCATTTTATTTCAAAGACAACAGTCTTCATATCCATTGTCACTATCAACTCAAAATATAACCATGGACATGAGCTGTAAGAGGTCCTTCAAGAACTGTCGTCCTTTAGGACAAAAATAAATCAGTAGGAGACTGATCAGTATTTAGGAAGAAACTTCTCTGAGCAGTTTGTGGGATTGCTGGGTAACTGTCAGCGAGAGAGTCTGGGTTGGCTTTGGTTGCGGGAAAGAAGGGCGTTCAGGGGTTTCTTTGTTTTAACTTCAAATAATCTAATTTGAGATTAAATCATAGGCCACACTCCTTAACCACAGATTTGATCCTGTCTCACTACCATGTCATTCTTGTAAGTATTATGAGGGTAACTGATGAATCTTTAAATCATTTATTGGCAACTATTCTGTTGGGTATTATTTGAGCAACATTGCCAAATTCTTTATTATAAATAAAAGTCCACATCCGTGAACAGTATGCCAGTAAGTCCATGTGATGATGAATATTAATCCATGATTCTTACAGCAGCAAAGTACTGCACACATGTGACAGAGGAGTTTTGTTTGGAGAAAGGAAATAAGTTTCAGTGCAATTTCCCAAAGAAGTATGAAATTAAACAATAATATGAGTTAAAAAAAAAAAGGTACATATGTTTTAAAAAATTGATACTATCCATAATATTAGCCAGATCGTTGTTACAGAAGTCTAAACATATAGTAACCTGAAGTTTATGAAGCATTACCCATACTACAGGGTTTTCCATAGGCAGAATACTGGATTTTTGGAAAGAAATATACCTTATTTCACTAAAGGCACTGAAAATTGCAGTTACATCTATAATTTAATGTTAAAACCCCTTGTCTTATTCAATGAACTCCTTAAGCCTCTGCTGTCTGGATTTTTTTCACCGTTTTTACAGAATTTAAAAAACTCTTTTCATCAGAAAATTAACTCAATAAAACTGAAATATTATGAAGTATTATGTAAACTACACAGTCACTGAGTTACATATTATTGCATTTTTAATATAGTAGTGAAAAAAAAAAAGGAAATTTTATTTTGCAGAAAATTGTTACATTTCATTCTAATTGCAACAACAGGATTTTTTTCTTTTGGTAATATTCCCTGCAGAACAGAATAAAATTTCCACACCTCACTTCTGTCGGTGCCAGAACAGACCGAGTGTCCCTCCCCGTGATGTCCCTTTCGGCCAGCACCAGAACCACGAGCCATCCCTCTGCCTCACTGCCTGTGGCCGTGTGTTTTGCTCATAAACTTGCTACTTTTGTTTCTCCTGAGAATGACCGAGATGGATAATGATGTTTTTATTTGCCATTGTTTAGTAGCCAAATAATGTCATTTTGATTAGTCCAGCACTGTTTATGTGTTCAGACACAGTCCGCCAGGTTTGTTTGAGAAGTGACTGTCATGCTGGATTCACACGAGGGGATGACTCATTAGACCACAGCAGGGTGCATTAGATCCGGGCACGTGAATGGCGACAGATGCCTCCCTCAGAGAGATTCAGATCTGCAGAGCACGTGTCCTGTCACTGCAATGCCACTCCAGAACATCGGCAGGCCTGATGAACACACAGTTCTCCGTAAAGCCAGTTCTAAGTAACTCACTGAGTGATGCTGTTTCACTTTATTCCTCCCTCCACTTCCTTACCCTTAAAATGACATAGTTTCTACCTCCCTCAACTTAATAGAGGAGCAAATGTAGTGATGTGCATATTAAGTATTGAATACAGTGAAATTTCTGAGCCAAAAAGTGGCTGAGACAGTCTCAAAGCTCTTCCACCCTCCAGCCTATTTCCATTGAAATAAAAGTAGTATAACAATGGTGTAGATTGTGGCCTGAGGAGGTATGCGGGAAGGACGATGACTTGAAGGAGGGAGGCTGGTACTACCTACAGTGTGGGAATAGCTGTGCTGGAGGGAGCAGACCTGCCGAGGGGCGAGGAGGGGCTGGGATGATGCTGTGAGAAAGCACATGCTGAAACAGGAGGCTGGGACTGGTGTGAAATGATACCTTGGGGCTTAATCCTTACCTGGATCTCAGGAGGCTGCTGGAGCTGCAGTAACAAGCCTTCTCGCTTTTTACTCCATTTGCTTATCTGTAGCTGGACTGCAGGGCAGCGCGGCTCCAGGCAATGAACACCAAACCACCTCCTCTTGATGCGGTGTCCGCTGCACTAGGTCTTAGTGGGAGAAAGGTGAAGAGAAAGCAGAAGTTTAAACCGCTCCCTTCCTCTTACAAAGTTTTGATAACGTATGAGGGTTGAGTCTAAGTCGGTAAATCGTAATTTCTGGGAAATCCAACAGCCTTGCCTTGAATTTTGTGAAGTTTGGCAAGAGCTCCAAAGTTATTAAGAAATGTAGCAACATGTTAAATACTTGAACAGCACTACACTGCCCCAAAGAACCTGCCATCTGAAAACTGCTCGGGGAACCAGTAGTGAAATGATTGACTCACGCCAGAAGCATCCTAATGTAAGTCATCACTTCAGCTCTTCCCTGGGCAGCACTTTCAGCAGCAATGCCCTGGCATGAAAAAGCAAGGAGACTGAATCACCTTTTTCTCTCGTACTGGGAAGCATTACAAGGAGTCAGAAAATCTCACGCTGCCTCAAAGCCAAGCTGTACCTGTTGCATACGTAAGGAAAACAGCCAGGTTCACTGTTACTTGTTCAACTGGTTTCCCATTAAAAAGAAATATTTTAAAATGTTGAGATTTAAGCAAAATGTCTCGTACCAGTGTGTAACAGACCCAACAGGCATTTCCTTGAGAATATTTATGAATATTGACTTTGTAAAATTTGAAAGGGAAGTAGTCCAGATTCCTGGGAGCTACGCCAAGAGATTTTGAATCCAGGGAAACAGCGCTCTCACGATGTGCAAACAGGACTAGAGTCCAGAGCTCCTGGAATTTAACCTCAGCTACCGGTTTTCTGTGTGTCAGTGGTGCGCGGCACAGTCAGCGTGTGCCTCGTTTCGGCAGTTTCAGGCATGCTAATGTAGCACACTGCGTAGGTCGATCAATACCTGTAAGATGATGATCACTTATAGGCAAGATTGTACCGTTCATCGTGATAAAACCTGTTTGGAGAGCGAGTGGTAAACTACAATCATGAAAGCTTTCCTCAGGACAGCAGGGAGCCAAATTCCAACATGGTTCTGAAAAGTGTGTAAAAGACCAAACCGGTAGGCAACAGCACCCAGTCTGGGCCCTAGCTCAAAAATGTCCTGCCCCACAAAATAATTCAGAGTACAGTACTATTTTCTGTGATTATTATATCCTTCTTTGCACCAGCAGCGGGGATCAGCCCCCCCACATGTGGACATCGACAGCACTATACGGCTGAGTAGCCTCATGTAATCTCCCTTTCTCTCCTGCAAAATAGGCCTGCATCCTACCTGGCCAGACCAATGGTCCTGTTACCAGGAGAACTTCATCTCCTGTTTTCGTACAGACAGAGGTTGTTTGTCAGTCACCTGGATTCCAGCTTTTGTAGGTGTTTCTGTAGGTGGACAAGACATTTCTTATGTATGTCCAATTAAAAAAAAAAAAGCTCCACACATGGGAAAGAACGTCTAATAAAGAACGTCTAATAAAAGCTGCCTAGAAGAAAGGCAACATAATCTCAAGACAGGCAGGGTTTGAAACTAGTTACTTGCCTTTCCTGGTTCCTTGGCCAGAAGCAAGAGATTGGCCACAGTCGTGGGAGTTTCACTGGGAGTTAAACATCAAAATGAAAATGTGAAACCCAGTTCTTAGTTTAATGCTAAATGCGATGTCTTAAAATTGATGAATAAAGGCAGTTAAATCAGAAAAATTCAAGTGGAAACAATTATTCTGATAGGTTTGGAACAGTTATATGATAGGGTAAGGGTCTTCCTTTTTTTTGGGCTCTCTTCATCAAGACCAATGTCTTTTCTGTAATTTGCCATCCCCACCATTTCACGGAAGATGTTCAAACCTAGAGGTTTCTAAAAGAAACTTCTTAACATTTCGAAGCACTTTTGTAAATTCAAGCACTGTGAGAGTCCCTAGGTAAAACATTTTCATTGACTAGTAGTTGGCTGTGCTATCTGCCTTCAAACCCAGACTAGACTGATTGCCTCCGGTAGCAGTCCCAGGACTCAGATATCTGCAGCGTTCAGCTCAGTACAGGAGGTCCTCCCAGGCAGTTTCTGGAGGTGCAACAGCAACCGTGCCATTTGTCACGTCAGCCAACACGGCGTGTCACCGCGCAGGCACACCCGGTGCGGCAGCCCGCCAAGCAACCAAGACAGCAACCACACGACAACTTTGCTCTCTTTTATTCCATTTCATACAGCCATTGTCGTCTTATCTAGGCATTCTGTAGAGCAATGGGTTTGAAATCATGAGCAACTTAAAATATCTGTATTTTCTGAGAACAGCTTCCTTCTGCAGTATCAAAACATGCCGTTTGCTTTTTCTTCCTAAGATAAAAATACTCACTTCAGCTCCGTTCTGCATGGAGGATTTATATGGACTATTCTTCTTCGGATCCTGGCAGCTCTTCCTGCCTGTTATCTAGGACGAGAAGTGAGCTGATGTATCAGTTTTTACAGGAAACCAAATCAGCAAATGTCACACAGGCAGCAAAGCAGGATATAGTAAACCTTGCTCCGTATATACATCCCATGCTTCCTTTACGCTCTGAAAGCTGAGAGCCAAGTGGCAAGCAGCAAACGTAGGTATAGGGGAGGAAGAAAGCTGAAGCACTTCATAAATCATAAAACCTGATTGTCCCTGCAGACTATTAATAGACAGTGCAAATGTAAGCAATGGAAGATGAACACTGAGGTGCTCAGAGTATCATGTGCCATAGGAGTAAGAATACTGTCTAAAAAGCCTTCCCTATATATCCTTAATTTTTGTTCATTTTAATAATTCTCCTAGGTGAGGTACTTAACTACTGCACCCAAAGCAGAAAACTTTTGTAAGTGTCTTGACATTACAGAACATGCCGTAATTCTGATTTCACTCGGAACCCTGGCTTGCTTCACATATTTTATAACAGAAAAAGGTTACTTTTTACAATTAAAATACTGCTTGGTTTACAGACAATTTCTATGGATGAATCCTCTCTATATGAAGCATGTGTGTCCTTCTAAAGAGAAAGTTTAATAAGAAAAATTAGTTTATTTGCAGAAAGTCTTCCTTATTTTTCTCTCCTGATTGCATCATCCACCTCAGGTGCTAGTTTGCCTTTTTCTTTCATGGTCTCTGCCACTCTTTAGTCCTTGAGACCACACCTCACACCATTCCCAATTTGAGTGAAGCTAATGCTTGACAAATTTGGCAGTGAGATACTAAGAAAAGAGATTAAATCTCTTTTATCATGGTCTCTTGCTTGTCATTGCTATTCCAAAGTACCACATTACCCTAAAAGATCGAGAACTATATTCCATGTTCTACCACAGATGCCTTCAGCAGATGCCCCTTCTGTTCTGTTCTGCAAGACAAACAAGGATTGCAAATAAGAAATAAAATAGCCCAAATACTTGTAATGAGCTATGGATAGCAAGCCTGGTTTAGCTGAGAAATTCAGACAAAATAAGTATTTCTGGGTAATTATGACAGGTTAGATCTGCAGTCAAGATCCATTTTATGGCACAGCATCCTTTACAGTTGTGCGTTGGGGGTCACAGTCAATGGAAGATGAAAGAATCAGTGAAGCAAAGATTACTCTCCGGGCAAAGCACATGCAAGAAGTGACATCTTTATCAACACCTGAATACAGCATCCTCCTGTCAAAGCAGCTAAAGATCCTCCCTTACCAACCTTCGCACATGAAACACAAACTCTTTAAGCTCGCATTGCTGTGCAGAACCATTTTTTTCAAGCTAACCCAAGTCTATTGTACATCAGTGGCCAAGTTTTTCGTTTGTTTGTTTGTTTGTTTGTTTTCCTCCAAGGGACAATTTAAAACTTTGTGCCCCTAATGGAAATAGAAGAAAACAGGCAATCTCAATATTCTGGTAAATTCAGTACACAAGGTGGGCTTAAGTATTCCGTGAGTATGTGAACTGTGCTACAGCTGTCCTGTAGGATCCCAGGGCTTAAGATGGAATCATCAAAAAGAGATTTTTTGCAGACTTTGTTGATAAGAAATATCCTTAAGCCTGCAGGATTTACCTTTGGGGAACATGCAGTAGGGCTGCTGATAAAAACCAGTCTGGCAGTTAAGAACCAGGAGGTCGTATTCCTTAGTACAGCAGTGGAACCTTCAAAAAATAAAATTGCTTATGTAGTAGGTCAACACTATTTTTCCGGACTGCTGTCTATGGGTGAAACTGTATTGCGACTGTAATAATAAGTTTTTCTATTAATAAGGGTACAAAAAATTAACTCCCCAGGCATCCACCATCCAGCATCTAAGACCTTCCAGTCCCTTGTTCAGGACAAGCGAGTGGGCAGTGCCGCATTCCATCCAGAGCTCTCTTTCAAAATACAGATGTGGAGTCGCACCTCTGGTGTCACCCTTTGCACACCAGCAGTCCAGGACATGGAGATCCTCGTGAGCACATGTGTTTGGGTCTGGATTTCTTGGAACACATCCAGGGAACGTGTGGTGCTTATCCTGCTTTTTATCAAAAATA
>VWYH01000487.1:0-11486 GCA_013399365.1 Pampusana beccarii
ATCAATTTAGCAGCTTCTCTTCAGGACAGGACATTTAAATTGCTATCAGAAATGGGATACTCTATGAGAAGTGGTAAAGAGGTTTCCTACAAAGGGATATCAGCCAAAGTGCTGAAGAAAAGAGAACTGATTTGCAGATGAAACTCTAGTCTCCAGTAGGAGGTCATGGCAATCCAGGATAAGACCGACCTTGACTGCTTCCCTTTGTTGAATTTTCTGAAATATTATAAAGCTTGCCCGATCCCAAAAGGCTACAGCTGGGCCTCAAGACGTTGATTGTTCCCAGCCGTTGTAACAGAATGTATAAGAGACTTGGCAAAAGAAAACACGTTTAAACTTGGAAACGGGAAGGCAGTGAGTGGCTGATGGTGTTTTGGGACCCGCATTAACAGCTGCCCAGAAAGACAGACAAAGTCAGCAGGAGGAACTTCAACCTCTGTAAGAGTTGATTAAATCACTGCAAACTGAACTGGAAGCAGAATGGTTGATGCAGTGACAAGCTGAGAAATCACTAGCAGATGAGAAACCGATCCCAGAAAACTTGCAGGGCAGACTGCAGGATGATTTTGCAAGAGAACAGGAGTTTGTAAGGAACATTTAACAAGGGACTGTTGTTTTTACATAACTGAGGACCTGGCACCTGATCCCAGCAGGGGGGAAGGACTGAGAGGCATGGGACTATGAATCCTTAATGTAAAACACAGTCCCTTCAGCTGATCCCAGAATGCATACTGATACCTCTATTTACAAGTTAATTTAGGGGGAACAAGGAACCCATATTTTAAATAGATTGATAAGGGGAAGAGTATTGTTAGAATTAGAAGAATGTAATATGCAAACTGGGGCAGGTGTTGGGTAGTCTGTAAACCCTGAAGTACCCAACCAATGAGGAACAGGGAGGGAAATTGTGGCCAGGATATAAGCAGGGGCTTTTTGCCCTATTATGTGTGCCTACTTTTAGGTAGAACACCTGATCTTGCAAAATCATTATTAAAATATGCTTTGCTGAGAGATCCTGCCTGGGCCTATTATATTTGCAAGGTAATTGTTTCCCACAAGTTGAAGTTGGAACTGGCTGTGTATGAGGAGGACCTGGAGAGCAAGCCAACGTCCCTGACCCAGAGACTAGTATATTGTGAAACAAAGAAATAAACTTAACAGCAGAGTCAATTATACTGTTAAGCGGCATTATTTATTTTATCAGCGCTGGGGAACTCTGGGAATTATTCTCCATAAGTGCTCCAACAACTAGACGCTCTTGCGTTGCTTATATTCACACAATCATTACATATTCATTACATTTTTGGGAAATTTTTGACATACAATACATCTATACTATGAAATAATTGATGAAATAGTTATAATTGTTTAGTTTCTTACTTAGAACATATCTATTAATTATTAGTTAAATATAAACAAAGCACTCTGCTTCTAAACAATGTAGCACCTAATCTTCTGTCTCCTTCTTGTCATGCAGAAGGATCTAAAACTTGAAAAATATCCCCTCATTTTGCAGGTGGTCAGAAAGCATTTATCTCATGTCAGTTGGTTAATGATGGGTACGTCTTTTGTAACTTAATCACAGTATGCATTAATTTGGCAGCTTCTCTTCAACTGGGCCACAGGGTTAGACTCTTTGGAGAGGGGAGACCCCCTCACCATTCCCATCTCTGGGCTAAGGCAGCTCACCAGGAGTATACAGAAGGCCACCTGCCTCCACCTGAGGAATGACAGGTGTTTGGTTCCTCACCAGCCCTCTCCAATGCTGTTGTTCGCTAACCCAGATAGGATGACCCCCTTGATTAGAGGATTACCTGACTCATTAAAAACCTGCGCTGTACAAATCCAAGACTGACTGAGAGCTACTGCACTGGGGGATGGCAGATCAGACCAGGTCTCACTTGGGGAGGGATTGTATGAGAATTTTATAATTATGTCTGGCACATGGGATTTGTTGGGAATGAGGTGAAGGCTCAAGCAGAGCAGAGGCAGAGGAGATAATTCCTCGCCCCCAGGATAGAAGTCTTGTGGGAGGAGTGTCAAGAAATGGATTGTGGAAGGGACGTCTGGTTGAAGGTGTTCCCCAGGAATTAATGGATACCTACCCCTCCCCAACTGACAGATCCTTGTGAAGATTTGGAAACCAGCAGATAAAAGTCGGACGGGAAAGGAAAACACCCCTATGACCCCTGTACCTCAGAGGTCGACCATTCCCACAGCCTCTAGAGAGGAATATTACCAGCCCTCCAAACTTGGGAAAATTCTTATGCTGTCCCCAGTAATTGAGCTGTGGGACAGCTGGCGAGTATATCTTAGATGGCTCATTGAAAACCAGTAGGGGGGATCTGCCGGTAACTTCTCCTCTTGACCTTTTCAAAACCACAGTCACTTTCCTGGTAGACACAGGAGCAAAAATATCTGCTTTAAATTTTAACACCACAGATCAGAGTGGGATTGTCCCCAACAAAAAACAGATGTAGGTTACCAATGTGTTTGGGTAAAGCGAGTTAAACTGTCATAGTACCTTACAGAGCAAAACAGAATCCACTTGAGCCAAATAATGTCTTGAAAGCCAACACGAAGAGGCGACAAGAGCTTCAAAACACAGTTGTCGCTGGATGTCCATATGTGGAGCTACATGCACGGGCGTCCCATCCGCTGCAGTGACTGTGGCAAGAGCTACATCTACAAGCAGCACCTGCTGAATCACCAGCGAGTGTAAAATGGTGAGAAGTCCTTTGCCTGTGGTGATTGCAGCAAGAGCTTGACAGAGAAGTCACAGAATCACAGAATGTTAGGGAATGGAAGGGACCTCAAAAGATCATCCAGTCCAATCCCCCCACTGGAGCAGGAACACCTAGATGAGGTTACACAGGAAGGTGTCCAGGCGAGTTTTGAATGTCTCCAGAGAAGAAGACTCCACAACCTCCCTGGGCAGCCTGTTCCAGGCTCTGCTACCCTCACTGAGAGGAAGTTTCTTCTCAAATTTAAGTGGAACCTCTTGTGTTTCAGCTTGAACCCATTATCCCTTGTCTTACCACTGGTTGTCACCGAGAAGAGCCTGGCTCCATCCTTGTGACACTCAACCTTTATGTATTTATAAACATTAATGAGGTCACTCCTCAGTCTCCTCTTCTCCAAACTAAAGAGCCCCAGCTCCCTCAGCCTTTCCTCACACGGCAGATGCTCCACTCCCTTCAGCATCTTCGTTGCTCTGCGCTGGACTCTCTCCAGCAGTTCCCTGTCCTTCTGGAACTGAGGGGCCCAGAACTGGACACAATATTCCAGATGCGGTCTCACCAGGGCCTACTAACCACTCCCCTCCTAATACACCCCAGGATGCCATTGGCCTTCTTGGCCACAAGGGCACAGTGCTGGCTCATGGTCATCCTTGTTCCTTAGCAATACATGCTAGCAAACGGTCTACATTATCTTGCAGCTCATAGCACCACTCTGCTTGAACAGTAATTATTTCTTTTGCAATCACCTTTGCATCCTGTAAAATGTCAACCTTTTTTTCCCAATTATTTTATTTTACTCTGCAATGCAACAACTTCACAATCAAGAGCTCTAAGTCCAGTAACGAATAGCCATCCCAATCTCCCCGTTAATTTGCGAGAAGTTGATGCTGCTCTCCATGAAAAGTTTAGCATAGCTGCTTGAATTACCTGGGGGGTCATCACCGCCCCATCATCAATCTGAGGCCATGCCTCCGGCGGAGCAAATTCAGACAGGAGAGCAGCCACAGGGGCCCAGTGCTCCGTACTGGGCCATCCTGGAATTTGGGGAGTCACCCTCGAGGCCTCTCCTGTCCCCGGTGTCTTTGCAAACCACAGCATGTCTGGTTCTAGCGACTGCTAACTAACGCCAAGTGTGTACACAGAGGCAGGCACGTCACAAGAAGAGCCAGAGGCCATGAACGCATTGCAAAGAGCAAGTTTAATTTTAGTTACCTCTCTACCAGGGGATCTCCGAAGTTGCACCTAAGCTCCCGTGCAGAGGTGACACAAACGGGGACGCAGGCTCTGGTAAGTTCAGCCCTGCTGGAAGATCACTGGGCCTGCTGAGATCACCTGTATTTCAATGGCTTCAGGCAGGCGCAGCCTCCCGCTCTTTCTCACAAAGCAGGAATCTCAGACATAGTGATAAGGTGCCTAGAGTTTCTCACAGGCCTATGTTATCTAACACAGAGGTTCTACTCATCAAGCACATAGGGTCAGTAAAACAATGAGTGTGATGTATGTGCTTTTTCTACAGACAGTTGCAAGTCACTTTGAGCGTATTTACATCTAACTAACCTCCTCACCAACCTTGCACTATACTCCCATACAGTAGGTCGAGAGAGGTTCTCCTTCCCCTCTACTCTGCCCTGGTGAGACCACATCTGGAATATTGTGTCCAGTGCTGGGCCCCTCAGCTCCAGAAGGACAGGGAACTGCTGCAGAGAGTCCAGCGCAGCCACCAAGATGCTGAAGGGAGTGAAGCATCTGTCGTGTGAGGAAAGGCTGAGGGAGCTGGGGCTCTGGAGCTTGGAGGAGAGGAGACTGAGGGGTGACCTCACTAATATTTATAAATATATAAAGGGTGAGTGTCAAGAGGATGGAGCCAGGCTCTTCTCGGTGACAACCAGTGGTAAGAGAAGGGGTAATGGGTTCAAGCTGAAACACAAGAGGTTCCACTTAAATTTGAGAAGAAACTTCTCAGGGAGAGTAACAGAACACTGGAACAGGCTGCACAGGGAGGTTGTGGAGTCTGCTTCTCTGGAGACATTCAAAACCTGCCTGGATGCCTTCCTCTGTAACCTCATCTGGGTGTTCCTGTTCCGGCAAGGGGTTTGGACTCGATGAGCTTTCGAGGTCCCTTCCAACCCCTGACCTTCTGTGATTCTGTGAAGAGACACCAGCAGGTGCACAAGTGCCTGAGGCTTGTGCTGGATGGTGTCCAGTGGGAGGCAGGGGGTCTGTCCCCAGTGGGGATACAGGCAGAGGCCAAGCCCTTCCAGTGCGGTGTCTGCAAGAAGCAGTTCTGGAAGGAGAGGCTCATGCTGGCTCACCAGCGCACCCACGGCACCCCCAGCCTGCAGCCGCCTCCGCAGCCCAGCACCCCCTGAATCTGCTGCTGAGGGGCCTGTGGGGCTCTGGGGGCTGCTGTGGGGGTGGCTGTGGGGGTATGTCCTGTTTTTTGGGGGGAAGGGAGTTAATTTTCTTCCTAGTAGCTGGTATAATGCCGTGTTTTGGATTGAGAATGAGAACAATGTTGTTAATATGTGGATGTTTTGAGTTGTTGCTGAGCAGTCAAGTATTTTTCAGCTTCTGGTGCCCTGCCAGCTGGGAGGGGGCACAGCCAGGACAGCTGCCCCGAAGTGGCCAAAGGGCTATTCCTTACCATCTGACATCATGCTCAGTATAGAAACTGGGGGGAGGGGAATGAGGGGACCGCAGCTCAGGGACGGGCTGTGCATCAGTCAGCGGGTGGTGTGTGATTGTATTCTGCATCGCTCATCGCTTGTTTCATATATTCTGACATCATCACCATCATTGTCATTGTTCCTTTCTCTTCTATCCTACTAAACTATCTTTATCTCAACTGATGAGTTTTACACAGATCACTGGATCAGCTCAATTTAAGTTTTGTATCAGCCATTTAGCTTAAAGAAATACATTTTAAATAGAATGTATCACTTATAATTTTGTGATTTCTAGTATAGTGTCCGCTTTGCATTACTTAGTAGCTAAATTTGTTGAAATCTTAATCTGTGTCTTGTAAAGTTCTGCTCATATTCACTGAACGTGTGTCTACTCGAGCAAAACAAAGTGACTACAACCCATCAACATGCACAAAAAGAAGAAAGGCCCAGAAGCCACTGCAACACAGTAGGATGGCAGAAGGCAAAACTGATGACACTCCCAAAAAGAATGGAGCAGAACCAGAATGGATCTCCATCCCTGTCAGTCCCAACTGTGTCCCAATTCCATCCTGACTCTACTGCCAGCTACCAGATCCTGACTCTCCATTAATATGAAGCATGATGCTAATGGCATAGAAGATTCTTATTGGTCAGTCTGGATGTCAGTCAAGGTCTGTCCCATCTATGCCCCCCTTCCCAGCTGCCTCACACCTGTGGGCAGAGAGCTCAGAGACCTTGGCTCTCAGAAAAAAGCAATTAAGAACATTAACTCTGTCCTGAGGTGTTATCTTCTCATTCTCAAACAATGCAAATAATGACCATGCTAGCTACCAAAAAGAAAGGCTCCTAACTGCATGAAGAAAATTAACTCACTTCAAATCAAGCCAGCACATCAAGTGATATAAAGAATTTGGTGTGCAGATATAATCTTTGGCCATATACTCATGTAATCCTCTTACAGTCCAGTTGGGAAGTCCTGAGCTGGAGAAATTTGTTAAGTATATCCAGAGTGAGGTTAAGACACAAATTAGGTCAAATGCCGCTTAATTAAGGAACTTTATTAAACACTTCTGTAAGTGGAGGTCCATATGTCACGGTAAGAAAGGAGTGATAGGACAGGGAGAAGGAGACGGGAAAGGAGGAAACCTAGCAAGCAGTGGGGATAGATTTGCAAGAGATACTTACCATCATGGATCAATCCAATGGCATTTTCTCTCTAGCAGGCAGGGCAGTGTGTCTCAGGAAGGCAGCTCGTCCATCACTCACAAAATGGCCACCCCCTGAGAGGTACACACGTAATACCTGTCAGTGGTGGGGGTCTCCAGATCACACATGCTTGTTACTGCATGGTCATACAGTCTTTTATAAGGCACTTTGGCGCTATTTTGTTGTGAAGGTTTAAAGCAAGGTGACAACGAACCATGGCAGATGCTCTCTGTTGCCCCCTTACCCCCCCCCTCACCCTTTCCTTAGATTGGAAAGATGATATGGAAGATAAGAAAGAAGAGAGACTTAGACTTCAAGTTGGAAAGGTTTAAAAGGCTTTACTAATGCTACTAATAAATAGAGAATATATATACAAAATACACAAAATCAATCTTGAATGTCTGATGTGGAGTTGGCATCAGTCCAGCGGCAGCAGCGCTAGGAGCTGGCGTGGCTCCAGCAGCTGGAGGGCTGGCATCCAGAAGTCATGGGCAGGATTTCACAGCAAACCAGAAACTGGATTTCAAGGATGCAGGGCCTGAGGCATATAGATTGCAGGCACGCAGAGAGCATCCTCTTTAGATGCCAGCCGTGGTCAAAGAGAGGTGAGACCCTCATGATACCATCTTACATAGGGGGTATGACGATTATTGGATGGAATACTCAGTTGGTCCGTTTTAGTCACCTGTTCTGTCCGCCCCTCCTTCCAAATATGTCCCATTATCAGTTAACCTTGGTTATCATAGTAATCTAAACATGAGCTTCTTCACCATTCCGTTGATCCTCTTATCAGCACCAAGTACAGTGTCCCAGAAAAATATGCAGGCACTTAGAAGGCACTTAACCGAGAGGAAAATTCACTGAAAGATAAATTGGTCTTGTTTTTAACAAAACCAGGACATTTGGGATGTTGCTTCCCAGGCAATGGCATGTACTGCCCGGTCTACATTTCTGCACATGCTCTCAGTCCCAGTATGTCAGTCCCATGTAGTACTATGCATGCCTCAGCAGGTGAAGGTAATTGCTTGTAGCCAGGCAATTCCTCTATTGCCTGTAGCTGGGCAGGTTTCCTGCGGCTTGTAGCCAGGCAGGTCTCCAAAAAATGACGTGGCTGTTCACAGCAGAGACAATCGAGCAAACACATGTTGAGACATTTAACTTAAAATACGGTCCCTGACACCACCGCATGTCTCACCAGCCCATAGCTCAAACCTTGTTGTTTCTTTGTCCATGGTGGCAGGGAAGTAGCAAAAACAGGTAAAGATGAGAAAGAGCATAATTTTATACAGTCTGTATAACTGTAGATTCAAGCTTAGCGTGGTATAACATCTCCCTGTGGTAGAAGGGCCTATAAATTGCATATTTCAAGCAGTGGATTAAACAGGCAAGGAGTAACAACAATACAATACCACATAACAGATAAATAAGAATGCGTATAACCCATGGAGCACCTGGAGACCAAGAGATGGGATGGACTTCCAAATTCTTCCAGCTTTGACAGGAACATGGGCTAGCTTTCATATTCCAATGGTGATTTGCTTAACAACTTGACCATTGTCATCAATCTTTAAGCAACAATTAGAATAATTTACTTTACCACAGACCACCCCTTAGTGGGCTAACAGGTAATTGAGTACCATGCCACGTTGGAAAATCGCTGATTGCATCTGCGTGGCTTGATCTGCTAGCAGAACAAGACCTCCCTCTCTTGCTTGACACCCACTAGCACAATCCCAGGGCTCTGGTACACCTGCTGGTGTCTCTTCAGGTCCTTCTTATCGCTGAAGCTCTTGCCGCAGTCGGTACAGGTGAAGGGTTTCTCCCTGGTGTGGATTCGCTGGTGCCTTAGCAGGTGCTGCCTTCGGACAAAGCTCTTGCCACACTCGCTGCAGGTGAAGGGCTTCTCCCCAGTGTGGATGCGCTGGTGACTCAGCAGGTGCTGCCTCTGGACAAAGCTCTGGCCACACTCGTTGCAGGTGAAGGGTTTCTCCCCTGTGTGGATGCGCTGGTGGATGACGAGGGTCAACTTGTTTCTGAAGCTCTTGCCACAGTCACTGCAGGCAAACGGCTTCTCCCCAGTGTGGATGCGCTGGTGTGTCAGGAGGCTCGACCTCTGGGAAAAGCTCTTGCCGCAGTCACTGCAGGCAAACGGCTTCTCCCCAGTGTGGATGCGTTGGTGTGTCACGACGCTCACCGTGTGTGACACGCTCTTGCCGCAGTCACTGCAGGCAAACGGCTTCTCCCCAGTGTGGATGCGCTGATGGATGATGAGGCTCTTCTTCTCCCTGAAGCTCTGGCCACAGTTGGTGCAGGGAAAGGGCTTCTCTCCGGTGTGAATGCGCTGGTGGAGGATGAGGGTCAACTTGTCTGCGAAGCTCTTGCCACAGTCGGTGCAGGTGAAGGGCTTCTCCCCGGTGTGGATGCGCTGGTGCCGCAGCAGGAGCTGCCTCCGGACAAAGCTCTTGCCACAGTCAGTGCAGGAGAAGGGCTTCTCCCCTGTGTGGATGCACCGATGACTCAGCAGGTTATGCTTGTAGATGAAGCTCTTGCCACAGTCAGTGCAGTGGAAAGGACGCTCACGCATGTGGCTCCACACATGGACATCCAGCGCTGTCTGGTTCTTGAAGCTCTTGTCACACTCAGGGCACCTGGGACGGCTCCTCTGTAATGACTGGGGTACTCGGAGCAGGGGAAGGTGGAGGTTTCCCAACCAGGCCCCCTCGCTCCCACCCAGCTGGCTGCAGGCCGACCCCCCCTGATGCCTTCCACCCAAGTTTGGCACCCCTGGAAGCGGGGCGTTCTCAGTCCCAGCACGCTGGTCCCGTGTAGCACTGTGTGTGCCTCGGCAGGTGAAGGTGATTGCTTGTAGCCAGGCACGTCCCCTGTTGCCTGTAGCTGGACAGGTTTCCTGAGGATCGTAGCAAGGCAGGTCTTCCAGGAGTGACGTCACTGTTCAGAGAGAGGAGCAAAGAGAATTGGAGACATTTATCTTAAAATATGGTCCCTGACGACTACTCGCCATCCAGTCTGTCACTTAAAAACACACCAGGTCTCCAGAACCATACTGGCAGCATCTCAGGGATCCCCATGGTCTCCCTCTGGGTCCTGGGGCCAAGCGCTGCTGGGGAGGAGAGACTGGGGTCACTGCCAAGGACAGGATGGGCAGGTGGGACCAATCCCCATGGGGAGTGGCACAGGCCCCTTGCCGGCCTCACACCCTTTCAGGCACATGGATCACCTGGACTAAGGGGATGGTGACGATTGAGCCCCCCACCCCCCCAACCAGACTCCCTGAGCCCACCTGGCACAGGGTTCTGGTTACTCTGATGCTTCCTGGGGGCGTCTGGCACACACGGTCTCTCTTCTCGCTCCATCTTGCAGATGATCTCTGGTTTATTGGTGGCCCAGCCTGTCCGGGGCACAGACAGAAGCCCCCTCTCCCGCACTGCTGGGACAGCAGCACCGGCCCCGCACCCACAGCCCCAGCATCCCCCCCACCCCGCTCCTCTCTCCTGTCCCTGCCAGGCTGCGGCTTCGTCCCCCACATCCCCACACCTACAGCCTCCTCTCGCCTCGCCCTCGTCACCTTGACCACTTTTCTGGAGACAGGATACCTGGGAACAGCTCAAAGCTGCCCCAGGGAGGTTTAGACTGGACATGAGGAAGCATTTCTGTACTAAGAGGTGGGTCAAACCCCGGAACAGGCTTCATCCCATCTTATCTCATCCAAACCCATCCCATTCTCTTTCCCACAACCGCTCTCCACAGGAGGCTGCCTGGCAGGTTCAAACCTGCAATCACAACCACTCAGGCAGCAATGGAGAGAGCTGGATTTTCCTGTTCAAGGGCTCCAGCTCAGTCAAGGAGGTAAATTCTGGCTTCGCCCCAGCCAAACATCACCGGACAGAGTCCTCACCCAGCGAGGCGACCATCTGGTAGTTCTCCAGCATCACCTCCCGGTAGAGCTGCCGCTGCCAGCCTGACAGCTTTGCCCACTCCTCAGGGGAGAAGTAGAGGGCGATGTCCTCAAATGTCACCGACATCTGCAGCAAGAAGCACACTTGTCTCAGCACATCATACCACACATTTACTAACCATCTCTGCCAAAATTCTGCCGCCGGCACTGGGGGCCCTGGCAGCACCGGGAGATCTCAGGTCATCCCATGCACTGGAAGGGCGAGGGTAGAGGGGAGGCGGTGGCACAGCAGGGTTACCGCAGCACTTGGGACTTGCTCAGACTTGCTCACGCACCCACAGCGGGGCAGGACACCCCACCAGCTGTGCTGGGAGAGGGGCAAAGATTAGAGGCCTAGAGACAGGTTTTCTCTGCTTGTGCCAGATTAGGGACTTACGCTAGAGCAACCGAGACTGTGCCCTGTCTCCCCATCACACTACAAGCCAAATCACCGTCTGGGGCTGGGCGCAGCACCATGACGCAAGGCCTGATCCTGCCCATGGTGCAGCTCAGCGGGCAGGAACAGGCAGCACTCTGCACCGTGCTGGGTCTCAAAGCACGTTTCTCCCACACCGCACTGCACCAACCGGACTGTCAACCTCATGGGTCCCACAGGTGTTTTGCTGCTCATACACCATGGCACCAACCACGGCAATCCCAGCCCGTGGTGTTCCCAGACCTGGGGCTGTGCCTGACCCCACCTTGCCACAGCAGCCTGGAGCCCGGTGTGTCGCTGCTCTCGGTGGGGAGATGGAGGACCATGCAGGTATTGATCCGGGAAGAGGGAGGCGGGATGCTCCGGATCCCACAGGAGATGCCTGTCATGTCAACAGCAGCATGGGAGCAGCGAAGACAAATGGTCCCTGACAAGCACAACATTTTCATTAAGAAATCACGGGCACAAGTTCACTCACCTGC
>VWYH01000489.1:7565-27600 GCA_013399365.1 Pampusana beccarii
TGGGTCGTGGCTTTGCACGGGGATGGGGACACGGGGGTCACATCATCATCTGTGGGTCGTGGTTTTGCACTGGGATGGGGACACAGGGGTCTGGGGGTGTCGCATCTTCATCCGTGGGTCGTAGTTTTGCACCGGGATGTGGACACAGGGGTCTGGGGGTGTCGCATCTTCATCCGTGGGACATGGTTTTGCACCGGGATGGGGACACGGGGGCCTGGGGGAGCCACATCGTCATCCGTGGGTCGTGTTTTTGGGGGTTTTGAGCACCCAGGGGGTGCGTTAAAGCTGGTTTTTTCCTCCCCGCAGCCTCCCGAGCCGACCCGGTGCGCGACATCCGCTGCGAGTTCTGCGGCGAATACTTCGAGAACCGCAAAGGTTTGTCGAGCCACGCGCGCTCCCACCTGCGCCAGATGGGGGTGACCGAGTGGTCGGTGAACGGTTCCCCCATCGACACCCTACGGGAGATCCTCAAAAAGAAAACCAAACCCTGCGTCATCAAGAAAGAGCCGCATCCCGCCGCCATCGAACCCCCCAAATCCATCGGGGAGGACGGGTCGGAACCCAAATCCCCCGGCAAACTCCTGCAGGGCCTGGGGCTGCCCGCGCTCACCGGGCGGCCGGGGAAGCCGGGTCCCGGCGCGGCCTCGCTCGGCCGGGACATCGCGCTGGTGCCGTTGAACACCAAAACCCCGGGCGGTTTCCTGACGCCGTTATCGGCCAAGCGGCCGTTACCGGACGATCGGTTGGGGCATCCCGGCGACGTGAAGCACAAGGCGTTCGTCCAGAGCGAGCTGCCCTTCAAGGCCAAGGCCGCGCACGAGAAGCACGCGCACACGTGTGAGTGGGGCACCGAACTGGGTGGGGAGAGCGCGGCGTGAGCGATTTGGCGCGGCCGAGCGGGCGGCGAACGGAGATTTGGGGCCGTCGTTTCCCCTCGAGCCGAATTTCCCTGGTTTTGCGGAGTGGCCTCTCCCACCCCGACCCCCGGAAATGGGAAATGGGGAGAATTGCCAGACTTTGGAGGATTTCCCAGAATTTCCGGCTTCACCGAAGGGATCCCAGGGCAGGGAAGGATCCGGCGCGGGGGGGAAATGTCTCCGTGGGTGGAGCCATCTCGGTGCCGCATCCCCATTCACCCCCATGTATTTTTTGTCGCCCCCCCCAGCCACCGAAGCCTGTTGCGAGCTCTGCGGCCTCTACTTTGAGAACCGCAAAGCCCTGGCCAGCCACGCGCGGGCCCATCTCCGGCAATTCGGCGTCACCGAGTGGTGCGTCAACGGCTCCCCCATCGAGACGCTGAGCGAGTGGATCCGGCACCGCCCGCAGAAAGCCGGCGCTTACCGCAGTTACATCCAAGGGGGTCGGCCCTTCACCAAGAAGTTCCGGAACTCGGCGCACGCCGGCGGCGCTCGCCGGGTGCCGCTGGGGCTCCAAGGCGGCGCCGTCGCGCTCCTGGGGAAGGGTTTGCCGGGAGATTTGGCGCGCGGCGACGCCGGGAAGTTGCTGGACGGGGGGAGCGGCGCCGAGAGGCCCCTGGTCACTTCCCCCCTCTCGCTGGTGAAGCTGGAGGAGCATCAACGATCCAACATCAGCAGTGAGTCGGGGGGACCTAAACCCCCTCAGTCCGGTCTAAACCCCCTCAGTCCGGTCTAAACCCCCTCAGTCTGGTCTAAACTCCCCCAGCCTGGTCTAAACCCCTCCAGTCCAGTCTAAACGCCTTCACCCCAATCTAAACCTCCCCAACCCTGGTCTAAGCCCCCCCACATTGGTCTAAACCCTCTCACCCTTGTCTAAACACCCCCAGCCTGGTCTAAACTCCCCCGTGTTAGTCTAAACTCCCTCCAGCCTGGTCTAAACCCCCCACCCCAATCTAAACCCTCCCAGCCCTGGTCTAAACCCCCTCCACCCTGGTGTAAATCCCCCCCAGCCCGTTCTAAACCCCCCCAACCTGGTCTAAACCCTTTCAACCCGGTCTAAACCCCTCCCACCCGGTCTCACCCCCCCCCCCCCCGTCCAAACCCCCCCCACCCTGGTCTAAACCCTTTCAACCCGGTCTAAACCCCTCCCACCCGGTCTCACCCCCCCCCCCCCCGTCCAAACCCCCCCCACCCTGGTCTAAACCCTTTCAACCCGGTCTAAACCCCCCCCCATTTCTCCCCCCGCCCAGAGTTCGAGCGGCGCCAGCCCCGTTCCCTGGACCCCCCCCTGCGCCGCGACAAGGACGGCGCCGAATTCCCGCCCAAGCTGGAGGAGCCGCGGCAGCCGCCCCCCCCCCGTGTGCGCCCCGTGCCCTCCCTGGTCCCGCGGCCCCCCCAAACCTCCCTGGTCAAATTCGTGGGGAACATCTACACCCTCAAATGCAGGTAAGAACACCCAGGGCGGGGGGGACAAAATCCAACCTGGAATTAAAATTCCATCCGCAATCGCCGATTTCCCCGCGATTCCGCTTTTAGGGGGTTGCCCCCCCACCATGAAAAAAGCGGCGATTCCGGCGCTGACGCCCGTTTTTCCGCAGGTTCTGCGAGATGGAATTCCAGGGCCCGCTGTCCATCCAGGAGCAGTGGGTCCGGCACCTCCAGCACCACATCCTCGAAATGAATTTTTCCAAAACGGATCCATTACTGGGGGGGGGCGAAGCTCCCCCGGCCCCCGAGCCGCCCCCTCCCCTCACCGAAGCTCAGTAACGGCACCGGCGGCACCGAAACCTCCTCCCCGCGCCCGCGGTTCCTTGGGTTTTGGGGAAAAACGGGGGTGGCAACGCTGCATTTTCCCCCTTTTTACCCCCAATTTGGGGTTGGGGGGGCAGCCCCGAGCACTACACGGATCTCACCGATGATCCCCCCGCCTCCTCGCACCCCAAAATCCCGTTTTTTGAACCCAAAGAACAAACGGTGTCGCCTTCACCGGCGGCGACGGGGGCGGAACCGCCGGGGAATTCCGGGCAAAACTCTGTGGATTTTGTATATGACCCTTAGATTAATGTATATTCGATTTTTTTGTTTTTGTTTTTGTTTTTTCCATAGGCGACGATGGAATTTAGTCTCGCGTAGATGTCGGAATCCCTCGGTTCCGGGGTTGCATGTTGCCCAAAATCCCCTTTTCCCGCACCAAAACTAAACCGCTGTTTTCCTCCCGCTTTTCCACCGCGGCAAAAAAAAAAAATCACGCCGGATTCACCGTTTTCTCCCCCCGCTGCCGATTCCCCTCGAATTTCACCGGAGAAAATAAAAATTTCCAGTGGGAGGCGGCAAATTCTTGGGAAATTCCTAGAAAAATCCTGGAAAATTCCCGGGAAATTCCTGGGGAATTCTTAGAAAATTCCTGGAAAATTCCCGGGAAATTCCTGGGAAATTTCCAGAAAATTCTCAGAAAATTCCCGGATTCACACCCGGAATCGGCAGCGCCGGGAGGTTCAGCTCAGCCGCCCCCGGTTGCTTCGTTATTTCTTTATTTTCCCCAGTTTTTCCTCGTCTAGCTCCATAGACCCGACTTTTTTAAACTCTAGATTTGTGTAGAAATAAGAAATATTCACTTTTATTTGGAAATCCCCCACCCCCTAAACTTCCAAATTTCGGAAGGAATTTTAATGGTTAAATTTATTTTTTTTTTTTTTTTTTTTTTTTTTTTTTTTAATTTCCAATTATTTTTGGGGCACATTCTGGTGATTCTTGTACCCGGGAATATGGGACGATGGATTAAATTCTTCTGGAAATGACACTGGGGGGAGTCTCTGGTACCCGGAATGTTGGGATGGGGACGTCCCTGGGGGGGTGGGGACGCAGTTTTGGGGACGATTCGGGTGGTTTTAGGTTTTAAGGGGGGGGGGGGGGTGCTGGTTGTGGCCTTGACCCTGGAAATGTGGAGACCAGGGTCAAGATGTGACCTTGACCCTGGAAATGGGGACACTGGGATCAAGATGTGACCCCATTACCTGGGATAGGGGGACATCAGGGTCATAATGGGGTTGTGTCCTAAAATATGGGGACACCGGGGTCGGGGTGTGACCTTGACCCCTGGAAATGGGGACACCGGGGTCAGAATGTGGCCCTGTCCTAAAATAACGGGACACCGGGGTCAGGATGTGACCTTGACCCCTGGAAATGGGGACACTGGGGTCGAGATGTGACCCACGGGGTGTGTCCCTTTAAGTGGTGCCGCGCGGGTCCCGGGCGGGGCGGGGCTTCCTGAGCCTCAGCCAATAGCAGCAGGCGCCGCTGCGCGGGAGGCGGGGCTAGCGTCTGTGCTGTCCCATTGGCGCGCACAGGGGCGGCCCGCCCCTTATCTGGCCAATCAGAGATCACAGCGCTGGCGGTCACAGCTCCTCGCGAGCTGACGGCCGCCTTGACCAATCAGCGTTCGCCCTTGCGCTTCCATTGAGCGAGAAGCCCGCCGCGCCTTGACTGACACCCCCTCTGCCAACCGCCGCGGGGGCCGCCCCGTGGCACGCGAGGGAGGCGGCGAGCGCCATCCAATGGGAGCCGCGCATCACGCTGTGGGGGGGAGAGTCTGGCCCAATGGCGGCGGGGCGCTGACCAATGAGAGAGGGGGAGGCGGAGCGGTTCGGCCAATGGGGCGGGGAGGCGGGGCCCGCGCGCCGCCGTTACCGTGTCGCGCAGGAGGAGGCGGCGGCCGCCGGCGGCGCCGCCATCATGAGTTACTCAGGTGAGGGGCGGTCGGCGGCGCAAGATGGCGGCGGCGGCCCCGCGGGGAACCGGGGGGTGTCAGGCGGGCGGGGAGGAACCCGGAGCCCGCGGGGGTTGCGCCGGGCGCCGCCTCCTCCCGGTACCAGCGGGGCCGCGCGGCCTGAGGCGCTTCCTTCCCCCCCCCCCCCCGGCTGCCCCGGCCCCCCCGGCCCCCCCCCCCCTCCCCCCCCCCCCGCCCCGGTGGCTCCGGCCCCTCCGGCTCCCGCCCCCTTCGCGAACCGCCCGCTGTTTCTGACAGGAAACTGTGGGGTTTTTTCCCTCAATTTTAACCATTTCCCCCGTTTCTGTGGTGAATTCCTCGTGTCGCGGTTGAATTTTTCCCCCCTCGCTCGATTTAGCGGCGGGTTTGCGTTTGGTTTTGTGTTAATGCCGAGGGTTTTGTCCTGGGGCCGCCCAGTTCGCCACCTGTGGAGCCAAGGGTTTCCCGCTCTGTTCCTCTCGACTGCTTCCCCTCCGGGTGGGGGAAGAAATGGAGAAATTCCCTTTATTCTATGAACAGAAATTTCAAATTCGGGGGGGGAAAAATCACGAGAACCGTCAAGGTGCCACCGCTTTCCACATGGGTTAATGCACAGGGAGGCGTTTCGTGTACAAACGTGTATGTGTGTGTGTAGGTATGTATATAATATACATATACATGTATGTGAATATAATACACATGTGCATGTGTATATAATATACATATATATGTGTATGTAATGTACATGTATATGTGTGTATGTATGTGTATATAATATACATATATGTGTATGTATGTGTATATAATATACATATGTGTGTATGTATGTGTGTATATAATATACATATGTGTGTATATAATATACATATATGTGTAAATATAATATACATGTATGTGTAAATATAATATACATGTATGTGTATATATGTATATGTGATATACATGTATGTGTATATGTGATATACATGTATGTGTATATATGTATATGTGATATACATGTATGTGTATATGTGATATACATGTATGTGTATATATGTATATGTGATATACATGTATGTGTATATGTGATATACATGTATGTGTATATATGTATATGTGATATACATGTATGTGTATATGTGATATACATGTATGTGTATATATGTATATGTGATATACATGTATGTGTATATGTGATATACATGTATGTGTATATATGTATATGTGATATACATGTATGTGTATATGTGATATACATGTATGTGTATATATGTATATGTGATATACATGTATGTGTATATGTGATATACATGTATGTGTATATATGTATATGTGATCTACATGTGTGTGTATATGTGATATACGTGTATGTGTATATATGTATATAATAGACATATGTGCATATGTAATCTACATATATGTGTATATGTGTGTATATAATAGACGTGTATATGTGTGTATATAATATACATGTGTATGTGTGTATACAATATACATGTGTGTGTATATATGTGTATATGTGTATATAATAGACATGTATATGTGTATGTATGTGTGTGTATAATATACATATATATGTGTATAGCATATATATATGTGTGTATATATGTATATAATATACAAACCCAGGCTGGAATGAATTGGGAAATTAACACGAGGGTAACGGTTTCTCAGCCAAGCACCTTCTGCCCCAAAATGTCGGTCCCCGGGTTGATAATGAAATTAAAACTCCCCCGAATTGTTCCAATCGCGTATATTTAAGCGTTTATTATAGGGCTTTATTCCCCGTGAGGTCCCAAATGTTTCACACGCATGCCCCCCTCCCAAATTTCAGGGGTGAAAACCGTTCAGCTTGAATTTAAAACCAGTTTTGTGTCAGAGGAGCGAAGGGTTTTGACGTCTCCTTGCTGGGGTGACGTTAAGGTCCCGTTTCTTGGATATTTGGCGTAAAACGGGTGGATTCTTGCGCACGTCGCTCCGTTCGGACGCCGGGAAACGGGAATATCTCCATCCGCGAGCGCCCCGCTAACGAGAAACTCGTCTCTAATTGCTTTGTGCTCTTTTTCTAGGGTATGGAGACTGGAACTCTGGGACGAGTAGAGGCAAGTACAGTAAAAACCAGAGGGAATTTGCGACAAATTGGTGCATTACCTTCCGGTTCAGACGCGTTTCCTGAGCCCGAGGGAGATGTGTGGAAGGCGGTGATGAACAAACTCCGACCGTTGCGACCGTTTTCTTCTTTTATTTGAAAAATCCGCTTTGAAGGCAACAGAAAACTTCATTACCTTAAACGGTTGGGCAGGAAAACCGTTCCGGGCGGAATATTTGTGGTTTTGGGGTTGTTTTCCTCCCCCAAAAAATCCTTTTTGTGACTTGGAAAACCCAAACACCATCAGGGCAGGTGCTGGAAATGGGGGCGACCGTGGAAATCCGGACTTGCAGGAGCCAAATAAAACATCAAGGGGGAGAAAAACTGAAATTTTAAGCCTCGCGAGGCTTTTAAGTGGTTTGTGTGTTATTCCTGTGGTGTTTTTTTCCTGTTTTGGCTTTAAACGCTTCTTTAGTTTCTGCGTGTTGACCCAAAATTGGTGTTTATTCCTCTCCGGAGCAGGGAACTAAAGGCTGTGGCTGCGTTTTATGGGACTTAAACGCGTTAATTGTTCCCTTCAGCCTTTGTGAGCTCGACGGTTCGAAGTTTTTCGGTGACTTAAGTAGAAATTTGAGTGGTTTTTAAAAATTTTAACGCCCTGTAGTGTTTCCTTGGGGCGCCTTAACTCCGATAAAAATATTGGCAAAGCCGGATAACTGGAAATAACCCAAAGTGTTGCATTTTTGCTGTCGTTCCAGGTTACGAGGGCTACGGTTACGGCTATGGCTACGGCCAGGACAACTCGGGGAGTTACGGCTACGGCGTCGCCGCCTCCAATTCGTGGGAAATGGGCAATTCGGACGTGGACGTGAACCCCGAGGGCTCCGGCGGCGCCGACATGGGGAAGATGAACCAGCGCCTGGACATGGTGCCGCACATGGATGCGGATGCCATGCCGGGGGGACACTACGGCGACAGGTGGGTGCTAACGACCCGCCGCTCGTTAAGCATCGTCCGCTTGTTCCTCCTCCTTTGCGCCCTTTTCCAACGTCCCGAGGCGGCTCCGCCATCCTCCTTTTGCACCCGTAAAATAGGATTTTAGGCTCGGTTTTCATCCGTGTCTTGCAAAATAAAGGAAACGCGAACGTGGGACGTGCAGCGCGGCTTTTCTGGCGCTCGCTGGAATTGAGGGTTCTTCAGGAAAATCATTTTTATTAGGAACGTTCTCACGGCTCGTTTCTGTCCTTCTAGAGCAGTTCTAAGGAAAACAAGGCGCTATTTTGTATTTAATCTGAGTTTAAGTTGCTAATTTTGCTGAACGGGTTGATTCGTAGCCAGTGTCGCAGCAGATGCTCAGCTCTGCCACCTAATCAGCTCCTCGCTGATCGTTATTAATGTTTAAATACTAATAAATGGGATTATTTCCCCAGAGATTTCAAATTTATTAAATTACCCTGTGGATTTGGGGCCAGGACTTGGTATTTCTGCCAGGTGGCCGAAGTCCTTTGCTGGATTTTCATCCCTTTGAGCAGCGTTTTGGGCTCCTCTGCTCGGCTGCTCGTTTCTGCTGATTGGGAACGGGATGAGCTTTGGTTAAAAATGCTAAAAATGTCCCGTCGTGTGCAGGAAATCAGGAGGAGCAGCCGCTCCGGGCCGGGAAGGAGCTGCTTGTGCCGTAACCGGACACCGGCAGCTCCTCAACCGCTGCCTGGGCTGCTTTTGTACCAACGGGGCGACTTTCCCCCGACCTTGGAGCCGGGAAAACATCTTTTTCCCCCCAATTCCTCTCTCCATAACGATGGCATCGTGTTAAACGAGGCTCCTTTGGCCTCGCGATCTTTTCTTGAGCATCAGGTTTCTTCCTTGTCACTGAAAGCGCCCAAAGCCTTAAATTCCACTACAAAGCACTTTAATATTGTCGAATAGAAACTTAAAAATCTTTCGCCGCCTCATTTCCAGGAGGCAAAAATAGATCGAAATCATTTATGGCATGTGTTGGCTTCCCAGTTGGGGAAAATGGTTTATGGAGGGGTGAGGAGCGAGGCGGGATGGGTCTGGAACGGGTTTTTGGTTGCGCCAAAGTGTTCATTGAGTAACTGGGGAGGAAATCTTGCTGTTCTGGGAGTATTTCTGGGTAACGAGTGAGGACGAGCAGCTCCCGCTTCACTGCGGCTGCTCCTAAACCTCGTTTTGCAGCAGCCGTTTGGGAGCGAGGCCAAAACCTCCGCTGGCAACGGAACCTTTGCTCGATAAGGTTGGTTTTTTAAATTATTTTAAAGGATTTTGGTAATTCTGCAAGAAAAGGGGCTCCCTGGCATCAGGGTTTTCCTCTATCTAAAGGTCTCTGGTTCCTCCGCCACCGGAACCAAAACCTTGGAGCTCTGTCAGCAGCGACACGTGTCCCGTGCCGAGCGACGCGCCTCCCCATTGAAAAATAAGCCTAAAAACCCCATTTTGGTGGCTTTTTGCTCAGTGCTGACGTCCGCCCGTCGCATCTCTTGCAGGTACGACTCGTACGAATCCTACGACTCCAGATCTCCAATGAACGACCGCAACATGTACCGCTCCGGCTACGACTACGACTACACCGAGTCGGAGCACGACAACGACAACGCCTACGAGGGACCCTACGACAACTTCTACGGGAACCGTCGCGACCACTATCAGAACCGAGCGCGGGACAACTTTGCTCAACGGGGCCAGAACTGGGGCCGGGACGGTCGAAACAACCGGGCCGGGTCGTCCCCGTACGGCGGGCGCGCTGGGGGACAGTGGGACGAGCCCCCCCCGGCCATGGGCTCGCGAGGCTTCGGTTCCAACCGCCTCCCGTCCCTTTTCTCCCACAACATCATCCCCGAGCTCAACATGTTCCAAGGCATGCGGGGATTTTCGGGAAACATGCGTTACGGGGGAGGGATGATGAAACAGCGCATGAGGAGAAACTGGAGAATGTGGGACTCGGATTTTAGAGTGAGTATTTGTGCCCTACCGCTCGAATCGCGCGTTTATTTCCTGACAGACGGGCTCCAAAATACACCCCGGGAAGCGAAAAAATCTGTAATTTTGCCTTTGTATCGTGTTTTCTCCGCTGCGCTCGGTCGCGGAGCAGCATTGATACAGGAGATGTTTTAACCCTAAAAACTTTATTGTTTAAGGCAGGAGAATATCGCGGCCCTTCCTGGTTTAATTTCCTATATTCCAGGGTAGGCGTGCGGTGGGTTATGTCTGTCCTGATCAACTCTGCCTGTCAAACTTAACGCAAGAAGCTTAACTCGCTAAAAACCGCTAAAATAAGCCATTTCTGGTTGCGGCGAGCGGCTGCTGGGCCCGCGGGGAATTAACCTTTCAAACTTTTCTCCTGCAGCCGCAGCGAAAGAAAATCAGAAAAGATCCCACGGCGAAGAAACGGAAGCAAACAAACAGCTCGGACGAGCCCGACAGCAAAGCGGCCAAGACGGACTGTTCCGACAACTCCGATTCGGACAACGGTGAGCGCCCGGCCCAGAGCCGCCGCGCTCTTGGTTTTTCGGTGTGTTTTAACGCGCCGGCCTATCCGTCGGGTTCTTTCTGTCGGTGCCGACTGCGGCGTTTCTTTCAGACGAGGGAACGGAAGGAGAATCGGGGGAAAGAGAAGACCGAGAGGGCTCCAGAGGCGTGAGTAATTCCTGAAAAGCGCTTTATTGGGATTAAAAGGCGCCGTTCTGGGCGGTGAGGGCGGATCCCCGGATTCTTGCGTTATTCTCAAAGGGATTCGGGTGAGTTTGCGGTGAGGGTGGGAATAAAAAGCTCCCTTGAGGGAAGCGCCGACGTGCCGGGGGCTTCTCGGCTGCACCCGCGGCGTCGCCGTGAGACGCTTCACTGTGCAGAAATGCGGTAAAATATCCGTTTAAATAAGAAAAACCCTCTTGATGGCTTTAACTTCCTGTTGTGTTTTGCAGGAGGGGGAGGATGAAGAAGGGAGAGATTCGGAGAAAGGTGAGTTGTGCTCGGGAGCTCCACGCAAGGGCTCTGACACGATATTTCCAATTAAATCGGAGTTTAATTAGCGCCTTGGGTTCTTGGAGTCTTTGTTTTGTCCCTTCTGGTCCGTCACGTCTTGGTGGCCCGAGTTAAACCTTCTCGGTGACAGGCGATACGGCCGCACAGAAAAACAGCTTTTCCGTCCCCAAAATCAGTGCTTGGAAACTCACCCCCCCTCACCCGAGCGTTATGGTGATGTTAGAGCGGGAGGTGCTTAAAATAATCAAACCTGTAATTAATGAGCGCTCCAAACCTTATCAAACCTGTAGGAGGAAAGACTGATTACAATCAAGAGCTGGGAAACCACGTTAGTCTGTGATTCCCCCCCACAACCCGCCAAAAACCGTCCCAGCGTGGCTTTTTTAGGGGAAAAAAAAGCTAATTTGGGGTGGGCGACGCTGCGGTTTCTGTGTTGGTGGGGCCGAGGACTTGGCTCGTTAGGGGAATCGGCGTTAATGAGCTCTCCCTCCAGGTGCGCTGACCATCCAGGAGGAGATCAGCCAGATCAAGCGCAAACTGCAGGCGGGACGGAAAACCCAGGACAGGCAGAAGAAGAGACACCGGGACCGCATGGTGGAGAGGTCAGCGCTCTGCTCCGCCTCGCCGCCTTTTCTTTGGATTTCTCCTCTTCCCTCTCCTCCTCTTCCCTCTCCTCCTCTTCCCTCTCCTCCTCTTCCCTCTCCTTCCCTTCTCCATCATTTTAATGTGTTTTTTTTACTTTTTTATTTTACTTTTTAAAAAACCTATTTTACTTTATTTTTTATTTTTTACTTACCCTATTAGTCTATTACTGTATTTGTTTGCTTTTAAATTTTTTTTCATCCTTTTTTTTCAATTTTATTTTTTCAGGAATGTCACTTCCTTCTCTGGGCCTCTCTGTTTGTCCCCAGTTGTCCCAGCGCTTTGTCTGTCCTTGGGAGAAGCCTCTTTGCTCTCCCGCTTTTGTCCGTGCTTAAAAAATAAATCAAAATGGGAAAAAACGTCCCATAAATATATAAAGGGTTGGAGACCTCATTAATTTACCTGCTTAATTAGTTTACCCCCAGGAGCAGAACTGGAGCGGCTCGGTTTGAGTCTCGCTTCCCTTGGCCTCTCTCGGCAGGATCCAGTTTGTGTGCTCGTTGTGCAAATATCGAACCTTCTACGACGACGAGATGAACAATCACCTGGAGAGCAAATTCCACAAGGAGCATTTCAAGTTTGTGGGGACCAAGTTGCCTCAACAAACGGCTGATTTTCTCCAGGTGAGCTGCTGGTTGCGTTTCCATCCCCTCGGCCTCAGAATTTGGGGTTGTTTTATTATTCTTATTAATATCATGATTATTTTGGAGACGCTGTGAAGCTCCTGAACTGCCCCTCTGAGTAACCGTGTTGCAAACCGCTCCAAAAAGCGGAATAAACTTGGGCTAAAAGCATCAGAGCTGCAGCTCCAGACCAATACTGAATATTCTCTCGTCCAGGAATACGTCGCGAATAAAACTCGGAAAACCGAAGAGCGTCGTAAAGCGATTGACGACATCAACGCCGTTATTCAGCAGATTTACAGGGACCAGGACCTCACGCAAGGTCAGAGTTCTGTGCCAGATCGGCCGCCGTGGCGGCTCCAGAAATAGGGCAAAAATAGTGAAACCGCTCCGGGTTGTGACCCGGCTCTGCGGACACCGGATAAAGGAGAAATGGCTGAAGAGGGATTTTTTTTGTGCAAACCTGCGGTGCTGCTGCTCATGGCACTTGGCAGGGTGGCCGGACTGGGGCCTGGGTGGGCCAAACTGAAGCCTGGGGGGGCCAAACTAGGAGTTTGTGGCTGCCAGAAAACAGCACTTGTGGTCCAAAACCCAGCACTCGAGGTGGCCAAACTGGGAGCTCACTGCAGCCACAAACCAGCGCTTGTGGTGGCCAAACTGGGAACTTATGGTGGCCAAAAATCAGCGTTTGCAGTGCCAAAACCGGGAGCATGTGGTGGCCAAAAACCGGCGCTCATGGTGGCCAAACCAGGAGCTCACAGTGGCCAAAAGCCAGGGCTCATGGTGGCCAAACCGGGAGCGCGTGGTGGCCAAAAACCAGCGCTCATGGTGGCCAAACCAGGAGCTCGCAGTGGCCAAAACCACACGTAGAATTCAGGCCGGGGTGAGCTCTGTCGCACGGCGCAGATCCCGGGTTGTTTTTCGGTGAATAACGTTGGTTTCGGTTGCAGACGTGGGCATGGAGCATTTCATCAAGAAGGTGGAGGCCGCTCACTGCGCTGCCTGCGACCTCTTCATCCCCATGCAGTTCGGCCTCATCCAGAAACACCTCAAGTCGCTCGACCACAACCACAACCGCCGGGTGAGCCGGAGCCTGAATTCGGGGGATTTTAGTTAATTCGCTTCTTGAAACCAGGGCGAACTTTTCATCGTCCTCTTCAGTACTTCTCTCCACAGTTTGCGCTTAATTTTGATGGTTTTATCTCCCCAAAAACTCTTAGCGCTCTGGACTTAATTTTCATGTTCTTGTGTCCCCAAAAACTTTTCTCCACTGAGTCCGAAATTAATGTTGACTGGTCTTGTATCCCCAAAAATTCTCCACGCAGTCTGCACTTAATTTTGATGTTCTTGTGTCCCCCAGGCCATGATGGAGCAATCCANTAGTCTGCACTTAATTTATGGTTTTATGTCCCCAAAACCTTCACACAGTCTGCAATTAATCCCCAGAAGCTTCTCTTCACAATCTGCACTTAGTTTTCATGTTCTCATGTCCCCAAAAACTTCTTTCCACTGAGTCCGCAGTTAATTTTTAAGTTCTCATCTCCCCAGAAACTTCTCTTCATGGTCTGTGCTTAATTTTGATGTTCTCGTATCCCCCAAAACTTCTCGCCACAATCTGCCCTTCATTTTGATGGTTTTACATCCCCAGAAACCTCCCCTTTGAAAAGCCGCCGATCGAGGCCTTCGCGGGATTAAATCTCCTCCTGCAAATCCTCGGAACACGAGACCTTGTGCCTCTTGCCCTGTTCTTTGCAAAATAAACGACTTTCTGGCTTCCACGTAGATGCAGGATGATGTTGTTTCAAGCTTTTGTCACCTAAACGTGCTGTCACCCACCTTTAGCTGCCGAGCTGTGACTAATTATTGGCCTCATGTTAATTCGGGACAAAGTCTAAGCGCGTTTTCTGTTTTTCTCCGCCGCCCAGGCCATGATGGAGCAATCCAAGCGATCGTCGCTCGTGGTCGCAAGGAGCATCCTCAACAACAAACTCATCAGTAAGAAGCTGGAGCGGTACCTGAAGGTGGGTGTCACTGGGGGTCCAGCTGGAGCTGAATTTTGAGGTGATTCGGGGTGTTTTGAGAACGTGTCGAATTCCTGGTCATTGATGATCAGGTCTCTACGGCGCAAGTGACTTAATTTGTCATCTTAGCGACCAGGATAAGCGAGGCCTCCAGCTTAAACTTTGGCCTAAGACCTGACCGTTGCGCTTCTCCACTAATATCAGCAGTTATTCGAATTTTTGGGGCGGAATCTGCGTTCGGGAGCAGATTGGCTGCTTGTGGTGCCACTGTAACGCTGAATTTTGGGGAGGGTTTCCTGGTGTGGACTCCTCGAAGCGATTACAGAGAAACGCGCAGCAGACGAACGTTTGTCTTCTGTTCTCAGGGCGAGAATCCGTTCACGGACGACCCAGAAGAAAAAGAGGAGCACGAGGAAGGAGAAGGGGGAACCGGCGCAAACGCAGAGGAAGGAACAGCAGAAGGAGCAGATGAAAACAAGGATGAGGAGGAAAATCCCGAAGAGGAAAATCCGGAGGAGGAAAATCCCGAAGAGGAAAATCCAGCAGAAAATCCTGAGGAGGAAAACCCAGGTGAGGAAAATCAAGATCCCGAGGAAAAATCGGAAGCGGAAGGAGCTGAAAACGAGGGGGAGCGAGAAGAAGCGGGGACAGAGACGGAAACGGAGGCGCAAGCACAGCCGGAGGCGGATGGGGAAGGTGAGGAACAGCCCAATGCGGCGCCGGCCGAGGAAGAGGAGCAGCCGGTGGAGGGTGAGGAGGAGGAAGGTGAGGAAGCTGCCGCAGCGCCGCAGGACGAGGATGCCGAGTAAACGCTGATGTGGAAAAGACCTGCCGTTTGTCGTTTTCTTTTGAAACCATAACTGTATCTGTGAATTTCATAGCACATGTTCCGAGTTCTCATTCTACTAAACACATTTAGGCAGTTGAAGCCTTTACTGTAAAGTGGGTTTTTTTGAAAAATAGAGGAAATTTTTCTTTTTTTTTTTTTTTACCAGATTTTCATTTCCCTAGCTAGGTTTTGTGCGGTCTCTGTTTTTTAGATGGCTTTGTACTAGGAGAATTTCCTTTTGAGCATGTGTGCAAACCTGTGCTACTTCACCATCCGGCCAACGAAACCTCTTTCCCCTTGAATTGAAATTTTTCTATATTTAACGAAGATGTGGTTTGTCCCCTTCGCTTGTCTGTCTGACAACATCCAAAATTCCGTTCCGGGGGTTTAATTTCTGCAGTTAAACTTCTGCTTAACGTCCACGTGACTGTAACGTTCCCCCGGATGTTTTATTCTTCATTTTAACGCGGAGCGAAACTTAAGTGGTGTCGACGTTGTGTTGTTTGTAAAATGTTTTCATTTGAAAGGTGAATGTGTTGGTGGGTGGAGATAAAAAAGGACTGTCCTGAGTTCACCTGTGACTCTGCCTTAATTTCCTGGTAAAGCTCGGGAGAGGTTGGAACTTAGACCCGGCCTACAAACCCGCGTCTCCGCGCTCCGGTTGTTCTTTGGGTTGGGCTCAGCTTTATTGCAGCGCTGCGGATGGAGCCGACTTACCTGTGGGAGCCGTAAATGCTTAATTGAAGCTGCCATTGGTTAATTAGCACCTGGAGTACGGATTATCCTGCCTGAAACGAGGGAGAAATGGAGAAATTGGTGTTTATGACACGGCAGAGGTTCCTGCCGGGGCTTCCTATCGATGGACCAGGACGCGCTTTGCCTTGAGTCGCCAAATCCACGTAAGTTGTTTGTACGAGCAAAGTTTTCCCCCAGAAAAGGAGATTTAAGTGGTAACGTGAAGACAAAAGTGCTGAGACTCACGGCTTTTCCTCCGGCGCAGGCAGCAGCGGCCGCCGGATGATTCCAGCACGTCCCTGACGTCCTCTGTGAGAAACTGGGGTGAACGTGGATGCGACGAACTCCAAAAAATGAAATATTTCACCCACTTCCTGCCGGGGATGGATGCAGCGAACTCCAGAAAATCGAACATTTCACCCGTTCTGTGCCGGGAGATTTATCACCCATGAAAACACCGAACTGTTCGCCCCGGCGTCACCCACTCGCCTCCCCACGCTGTGAGCCACTCTCCTGCAAAACGACGTGTCCAACTTGTCCCGGAGGATCCTTTTCCAGACATAATTAATACCCTGAGTCGCTCAAAAGCTCGTCGGCGCTGTAATTAATTTGATTTATTCCCCCTCGATCGCGAGGTCGACCCCACCAGTTGGGTGTGGAGGGGAATCAACCGCCGCTCGCTGCTGCTTTTTCCGTCGCTTTAATTGTCTGCCCACCCGTTTTGGGGCATTTTAATGCATTAAACTTGATCCTCAGATCCCGCTTTGGTGCACATTTGAGCTCAGAGCGGCGTAATTACCGCTGAGCATCGTTAACGCCGCGGGAAGGACCCGGGTGCCGCTCCGGGGTGACGCAGGGGCTGATTTTGAAGGCTGTAAAAGTCGATGGGGCTGCAGGGTCAGGAAATTGCCGCAAAAGCGCCGTTTTCACCCATTTTTGTGGCGGGCGGGCGGCTGTAGCCGCCGGCATCTGTTCAACCGGAGCCCGTGCCAAGAGAAGTCGAGATTGTGCCGCCTCCTCGCTCAGTAGCTTTTTGGGGATTTCCCAGTTTCCTCCTGTTTTTTTGCTCCCTCCGATCTCGGTTTAATTGGCCGATCCCGTCCTGATGCAAATAATTAAGCTCGGCTTTGAAACACTAAGGAGCTGGTGTGTGCTTTGCTCGCGTTTTACCGCGTTTGAGGGCTCATGTTTTAATCGGGGTGGATTTTCAAGCCGCGGTGTTGGGAAATACCTTTGATTTAAGGTTTACTTCGGAAAATTTGAGATTCTTTAATCGGGGTGGGCTGCGTGGAACCTGAAATATTTGGTCCCGAGTGTGGCGAGGTCTCCGTGAGTCAGATGTTCCTACAAACATGTAAAACCCCACGATTTATAATGTGGTGAGTTAAACCTTCCTCCTACCTCCCCCTTTCTGCTTTATTTCCTTGTTTTCGACCTTCGGTCTGTAATTCTCTGACATCGTTACACGGGCTCGAGATGTGAATTTTGAGAAGAGGGACCATGGAGTGGGGCAGGTTGGGTTGGACAAGTTGCAGAACTCCTGGTGTTGACCAAAACATCTGCAGAACATCTGGTGTCAAGCAAAACATCTGCAGAACTCCAGGTGTTGACCAAAACATCTGCAGAACATCTGGTGTCAAGCAAAACGTCTGCAGAACTTCTGGCGTTGACCGAAACATCTGCAGAACTTCCACCAGGGACCAGCCAGTAGATTTCGGGGCTTTCTGCACCGATTCTCTTCGATCTGTTGTTTTTACCACCCTTATCAATGAGAGGAGGCAACAGCAGCTCCCGGCGTGAAGGAACAATTTGTAATTAACCCCCTGCTTGTGTAATTGGGGCAGAGCCGGAGTGAGGCTTCCTCGGTGTTCTCGGCATCGCTGCGGGTTTGTGTTCTGCCTCAAAATCCTCCAATTAATCGCAGAAATAGGAAAGCTCGGCGCTCGCAGGTGGAGCGTTAAGGTTTTCGTGGCTCTGGGATGCAGGCAGTCAACTCAAAACATCCGACAGCTATTAATTAGTCGTGCTAATTAAAATTCCTCCTGCACCGACTGCCCTGGAAATTCTTTCCCTTAAATTCGGAGAATCGATGACAAAGCAACGCAGAATTCCCTGCGGCTCCTCCCCGCGCGGGCCGATCCCGCAAGGATTCGTTGGCGAACACGCCGTTAATTAATCGCTACAATTCCAATTTCCACAGCCCAGCGTAACTCGGAGTGGTTTGTTTTCCCCAGAACGTCCTTTTGTCTGATGCCTTCGGCGGCAGACTTCACGTGTGTTTTCTGGTTGTTCAACCAAGATCTCAGTTCCTGCTGATGCTCTTGGCTGTTTTATTAATAATTAGAATAATTAGAATAATTATAAGTCTCTAAACCCCACCCTGTGCCCAGTGCAGCCTCTTTCTCCTCCCATAAAGGAGAATTTTTGTAGCACATAAGGATCCAAGGAAGAGCTTGCGGAAAAGAAACTCAGCTTGAGAAGTTGCCAACAGCTTCACGTTCATTTATTTTAATTGTTTTCGCTGAGAAAACACATGAGCGAGACTTTAAAAGGCATTAAATTGAGGGTTTATTTCAATAATAGGTCACTCAGAGTGTTGTTTCGTAGTCTGAATGTTCCCGGGCTAGAAATCCATTTGGAATCTATTTGTTTCCCTAAGGCATGGAAATAATTAGCGACACTCACAGAATCCTCGTCAAGGTGCTGAAGTGGCCGCTCGTTATTAACACCCGTTTCCTGCATCTGCCTGTTGCTTTTAAGCTGCTTTAATCAGTTTTGTGGGATGGGACGTGAGGAAAAAAGAAGTAATTCCGTTGGGCCGGAGCCCTTGCCAACGCTGCTCTTTGGGCTGCGCTTTGCTGGGAGTTTAAAACCAGTTTTAGGGATTGTTCAGCTGTGTGAGGTGATGGGTTTGGGGCGGGATGGGGATGGAGGAGCCGTCGCTGATGGGATGGGATGGGGATAGAGGAGCCATTGTGGATGGGGTGGGATGGGATGGGATGGGATGGGATGGGATGGGGGAGCCATCACTGAGGGGCTGGAGTTGAGGGTAATTGATGCTCCATTAATAATTATAATTGTATGTTAATTTGAGGGGCTGGAGTTGAGCTGGGGCAGCTCCTGGTGTCATGGCCTGGTCTCAGGGGACCCTGGGGAACATTCAAGGGCCGGTTTAGGAGCCGAGAGGCAAAGGTGCGGGGTTGGAGCCCGCACTGCGCCCCCAGCGCCGTCATACACCTGAGCAGGCGAGCCCCGCGCCGCCGCCCAATCAGGACAGGGAATGCCTGTGATTGATAGGCACGGAGGGAAGGCCTCCACCAATAGAATCAGGAGATGGATGCCGAAAGGGGCGGGCTGTTCAGTGGCGAGCTCGGCCAATGGCAGGCGCGGGGAGGCGGGCTTCTGGAGCACGGCCAATGAGAAGCTTCGTGGGCGGGCCAAAGCGGACGCAGCGACCAATGGGCGGCGGGCGCGGTGCGCCTGCGCAGCGGGCGGGCAGTGCGGTGCCGCTGGCCGGAGGCGGAGGGGAGCGATGGAGCAGGGATACGGCGGTAGGTGCGGGGCGGTCCCGGGGGCGCCGCGGGGAACGGCCCTTCCTCTCCCCGGGGACGGCGGTTCGCTTCTCACGCTTCCTCAGCGGCGCTTCCCCGCGGCGCCGCGGGGCGGGGGTCAGCCCCTGCGGGAGGCGTCGTACCCGCCTCCATGACGGGGGGCGCCGCCGTTGATTGGCTGAGCGCCGCGTCGCTCTGCGCTTGGGCGCCGCTGATTGGTGGGCGGGTGCTATTCAAAGCCGGAGGGGGGGGCGCCGTTGGCCCTGCCGGGTGTTTGGGGGGGGGGGCGGAAATGGAGCCGGTCCCATTTTTGAAGACGACACAAAATGGCGGCCGCGCGGCCACGCCCCCCGCCGCGTGCGGCCGTTCCCGCCTCTTCCCGCGGCCTCTGAGGAGCCCCCGGCCCCTTATGGGGTTCCCGAGGGGGGTTTACGGGGGCGTCTCCTCATGGTTCGGCTGAGCCCTCCTTTCCCCCCCAGGCACCGGCTTCACCTCCTGTGGGGCCGAAAAACCCCCCGGGGGAAGCAGCAGCGAGCGGGGGCTGTCAGAGCCCTGAACCCGCCCTGCGGCTGGGTGCGAGCAAAGAGAATTCCTCCCCAAAAGGGCTTTTGAGGCTTTGGAGCAGGCGGCCCAGGGCAGTGGTGGAGTCGCCATCCCTGGAGGGGTTGGACAGACGAGGTTCTTGGGGACATTTGAGTGCTGGGGGTGGGTTATGGGTGGACTCGATGATCCTGAGGGGCTTTTCCAACCGAAATGGTTTTGAGATCAGCTCGGGGCTCGAAATGGCACCAGAATCACCTTCAGGATCAAAATGGTGACATCACCATCACCTCAGGGTTCAAAATGGCTCCAGAAGCACCTTCAGGGATCGAAATGGTGACATCAGAATCATCTCGGGGTTCAGA
>VWYH01000489.1:27658-45058 GCA_013399365.1 Pampusana beccarii
CCCCCGGCCCCTTATGGGGTTCCCGAGGGGGGTTTACGGGGGCGTCTCCTCATGGTTCGGCTGAGCCCCCCCTGCTCCCCCAGGCACCGGCTTCACCTCCTGTGGGGCCGAAAAACCCCCCGGGGGAAGCAGCAGCGAGCGGGGGCTGTCAGAGCCCTGAACCCGCCCTGCGGCTGGGTGCGAGCAAAGAGAATTCCTCCCCAAAAGGGCTTTTGAGGCTTTGGAGCAGGCGGCCCAGGGCAGTGGTGGAGTCGCCATCCCTGGAGGGGTTGGACAGACGAGGTTCTTGGGGACATTTGAGTGCTGGGGGTGGGTTATGGGTGGACTCGATGATCCTGAGGGGCTTTTCCAACCGAAATGGTTTTGAGATCAGCTCGGGGCTCGAAATGGCACCAGAATCACCTTCAGGATCAAAATGGTGACATCACCATCACCTCAGGGTTCAAAATGGCTCCAGAAGCACCTTCAGGGATCGAAATGGTGACATCAGAATCATCTCGGGGTTCAGAATGGTGCTGAAATCACCTCAAAACACAAAATGGTGGCCCCAGGGGCACCAGAATCACCTCAGGGCTCAAATGTGGCCCCAGGGGTGTTGGGGTCACCTCGCACCAAGAAAACCCTGGAGGAGCTGGAGCGGGTTGAGAGGAGGGAACGGAGCTGGGGAAGGGGCTGGAGAAGGAGGTTGAGGTTGGAAATTTGGGGTCATTTCTTCCCCAAAGGGCTGGGGGGTGTTGAACAGGCTGCCCAGGGCAGTGCTGGAGTCGCCAGCCCTGAGGGGTGAACAACGAGGTTCTTGGGGACGTTTTAGCGCCAGAGTTGGGTTCTGGTTGGACTTGAGGGACTTTTCCACCCAAAATGATTCTCTGGTAACCACCCAGGCCAGCTCATCCCACTCAGACACCCACGTGTGGTTTTGCCCCCGAGACTTTTCCCTCCAGTTTAACGTCGCAATTCATCAAACGGAGCCCGAGGAACCACCGAACGGCCCCAAAACAGCGCAGAAAAGAAACCCTGTTGTCCTTCCGGTTCGTTCGCCGGCGCTGAGGACGTGATTTGTGAGGGGAAACCCGCCAGCAAAGCAGCAGACGGCGTCGAGTCCTCCCCTGGCTGCTTCTGTATTTTTCCACCTTTTTAAACTACCAAACGAGGCCGGTAGAACAGGAAGGAAATCGCCACGATCGACATTTAACAGATGGATATGGGTTTGAAGTCCCCCGGCGAAGGAGGCGGTGACACGAAGATCCCACGGGGGCGACTTTGACTTCGCTATTTAAAACGCCTCCTTGGTTTTTATACCGTAATTATTGCCCCGGCAAGGCCGCTTCTGCGGGTGCTTTACCAAGTCCTGAGACCGCACGCGGCGGTCTCTTAAAACGCTTTTAAAGCGTTTGAATCGGTTCTTAAGGTGTAAAGATGAGTGCGACGGGATTAAAACCGCCCAGTTGTGGGTGGAATCGTCCTCTGCAAGTGCTGGTTTCTGTTCATCGAGTCCAATAAACCCCCCGGGGGGAGTTTAAGCAGCTGAAAGTTATTCCTGAGAAACCTCTCGTTTGGTTTAACGAGCTGATTAAATCTGGGATCTCCCCTTGGCTGTGCAGAACTAATAGGTTAAAACCAATGAGTGTGTTGCAGCTTTAGGGCGGTTCTGTTGCGGATTTTTACCGTTGCGTGGTATAAAAATGAATTGAGTTGTTACAGTTCTTGCGGGTTTTATAACTAAAGCTCAAGCGGAGCCGGCTCAGCTTAGAACCAACCCCTGTAGTTTTAATTCTCCGCGTGCTGGGAATGGTGCGGTTCCGTGTTTGGGAGGAGAGCGCTTTTTATAATCGAGCCTTGCGAGCGGGATAATTAGACCTCGAGTTCTTAATTACTGCGTTTTTGAGATGTAGCGGAAGCCCGGGGTCTTGGCTTTGAAAGCTCGAGGTCTTGGCTTAACGTGGATTTTTTAAATTTCTTGAAATAATGTGATAATTGTCGTAATACCTGGGTGAACGTAACGTGTCCCGGCGAGCCCGATACCAGCGTATAAGCACTGACTGAACCACGAGGAGCTTTATCCCATAGAATCTGGAGGTTTGGCTGGAAAACAGGGCGTTTTGGGCCAAAAACCCCGCCGTTTTCCTCCAGTTTTTGCGCTGGACCTGGTTTTGCTCCCTGAATTAGTGAATGGTTTAAAAAGCGAAGGGGAGGAGCTCACTTGGGGTCCTGCTGTCTGGTCAGGGTCGACAACGCGAGCGCTGCGCCTGCTTTTGGCCTCAATGGTCAGAAAACAGATCGACCGACCCGCGGAGAAGCCGATTTTGGTTCTTTTTCCCGATTTTCGCCGCTGACGAGCGCGTCCGGATGAGCTGGGACGGCACCGGTCGCAACCGGGGACTCGGTGTCGCTTAGAACTGAGCTCTGGTTTCAAGTCAGGCTTTGGGAGGCTGGAATTGGGGTTTGTCCTTAATTTCCGTGCTCAGGTTCAACCGGAGCCCCCTGCAGGGCTCCGGAACGTTTGCCGGGCCCAGCAGGGTCCCTCTGATCGCCCCGTGTCTGTTTTGCAGGTTACGGCACCTGGAACGCCGGGGCCACCAACGCTCAGGGTGAGTTTGCTTTTCCGTTTTTTCCCCCTCTTTCCCCCCCTTTTTTCCCCCTCTTTCCCCCCCTTTTTTCCCCCTGGNTTGCTCTATTTCCGGAGATTTCCCCCGCAAAACGAAGCATGTTCCTGCGATGAATCCATAGCTACAACAAACGTGGTTTGCTTTTCCTGCTACCTCGGGGTTTTTATGGACCCATTTGACTTGTTCGCCAGCGCAAATCTATGAAATCGCTTGAAAAAACCTATTTTCAAAGTATATATTACGCTTTTCATTTGCATCGTGGAAATCCCTTCTTCCTTCTTTTCCAATTAAACGGAATTATTTCTATTTAATCTCGGGACTTCGTTGCTTTTTGAGCTGAAACCCTTTTCTTTTGATCCCGTTCAGGTACCTACGCGGCCAACGCCACGAGCTGGCAAGGTGAGCCTTAATAAATCCATTTACCGCCCCCCAAAACCCAACTTTTGCCCTCGTATTCCTAATTCCGGCAGCACAAACGCCCTTTTCCCTCCGTAAAACACCGTTTGCTTTCGCTAAGGAACTTGTCCTCTTGGAGCAGTTGGTTTATTGGCCTCGATTTGCGTCGTGTGGCTGTTTGAGTTAAAGGAGTTAAAACACAGCCGGCGCCTCCGTGTGCGTCTCAGCCCTTCCTCCGCTCTCTTTGTAATATTAATCTCGGGATTAATTTTATGTTGTTTTCCCCCGCAGGCTATGAAGGCTACGACTACTACAACACCCAAACCACGGCCGCCAACACCGCCGCCACTTACAACTACGCGGCCGGCGGCTCCGGCGGGTGGGAGGCGCCGAAGGGCGCCGAGCTGGGGCTGAGCGCCGGCGTCGCCGGCTCCGTCCCGTCCTACGGCGCCGAGCCCGCGGCCGCCGAGAGCTCCGACTCCATCATCGCCAAGATCAACCAGCGCCTGGACATGCTGTCCAAGGAGGGCAGCGCCGCGGGCGACGGGCTGGACGAGCAGGAGAGGTGAGGGGCACGGGGAAACAAGCGGGGTTGGGAGCGCTAAGGATGCACATTGGCCCCTTTCCCCCCCGCCCCGCCTTGTTTTGGCCCCTTTTTTTCGTTTGGGTTGCATGGGCGCGATGCGGCGTTCGCTGCCTGGAAAGTGAGCGTGGCTCTTATTGCTTTACTTGCACTCGTACATGTACATGTTTCTATCTCTGTCACCATCTCTGTCATCATCATCATCCCTGTCATCCCTATCATCATCATCCCTATCATCTCTCTCTCTCTCTCTTTATCTCTCTCTCTGTCTCCATCACCTCTGTCTCCATCACCTCCATCATCTCCATCTATCTCTCTCTCTCTCTCTCTTTATCTCTCTCTCTGTTTCCATCACCCCCATCACCTCCATTATCACCCCCATCACCTCCATTATCACCCCCATCACCTCCATTATCACCCCCATCACCTCCATTATCACCCCCATCACCTCCGTTATCACGCCCATCACCTCCATTATCTCCATCGCCTCCATCTCTATCTATCTCTCTATATCTATCTCTCTAACATATCAAGGCTTTTCATGACTATAAATTCAGATTTAGCTCTTCTGGTTGCGCAGGCGCGATCCAGCGTTCGCTGCCTGGAAAATGAGCTTGGCTCTTATTTTGTTACCTGTACGCATACATGTCCATATTTTACGTGTCTATCTATCTATCTATCTATCCACATATATATATCTCAAACATATCAAGCCTTTTAATTACTATACATTCAGATTAAGCTATTCCAGTTGTGCGGGCACAACCCAGCGTTTGCTCCCTGGAAAATGAGCTTAGCTCTTACTGTTGCACCTGCACTCATACATGTCCATATTTTATATATATATATGTACATATTAGATATGTGTATATATATCTATATCTCAAACATATCAAGGCTTTTAATTGCTATAAATTCAGATTAAGCTGTTCAGTTGCACGGGCACGATCTAGCATTCGATCCTTTGAAAACAAGCTGAACTCCTATTTTTTACCTCTACATGTACATATTATACATATATACATTTATATATATCTCAAACATACCAAATTTCCCATGCACATCAAGCTTCCAGTCTCCACTCAGTTCCTAGATCTGCCAGATGTGGTTTTTATATATAATGTAACTTTCTTTCAGTATTTTCCCCTCTACATCCCTTCTCACAACAACAAGCAGTTTTGACCCGGAGAAGCTTTTGGGATCAGCTTTTCCGCTGCTGAAACCTAATTCAGAGCGATTTAGTGCCATAAAGATAGTGAAATGATAACGTCTCCAAGGGATTTCTGCTCAGATCCTTGTGCTATAAAACACAGTTTTAGAAAACATGGTTATTTTATATTTTCCTGAGATCCAGGGAGAATAAATCAAGCTGGAGCGGGTACAGAAAAGAATGGGTTTAAAAATATTTTAGTTCTATTCTTCTGGCCCAAACCGTTTAGATTGTGATACGAACAGATGCAGACGCGCGTAGGACGTTGACTGAGGTCCTGACTCTTGCCTCCCCCCCAGCTCCTTCCGATTCGAGTCCTTCGACTCCTACGACTCGCGGCCCTCGCTGAACGACCGCGACGTTTTCCGCCCCGGCTACGACTACGGCGAGGCGGCCGCCGAGCGCGGCGACTCCTTCGGCAGCCAGTTCGACGCGCGCCGGGATCAATCCCGCAGCCGGGGGAGCAGCTACGGGCTGATCCGCGGCCGGGGCCAGAGCCGCGCTCAGAACCGCGGCCGTTCGGGCGGCTTCAGCCGCTCCGAGCATTTGATGCCGTCATCCAGCTCCGAACGGCTCTCGGCGCGGTGGAACGAGCTCAACTACATGGGAGGGCGCGGGATGGGCGGCGGCGGCGGCTCCAACCGCCTCCCGTCCCTCTTCTCCCAAGCCCTCGTCCCCGATTACGGCGATTACGGCGACTACGGCGATTACGGCGACTACGACTACGGCGCGATGGGGATGTCGGGCATGGGCCGGTACGGGAGCGCGCCGTACGGGATGGGGCGGCAGCGCAACCGGGAGCGCGCGGGCGCCGCGCCCTGGCACGTCAGCACGCTCGCCGTAAGTTGGCAAATCCGGGGGGTTTCGGCCTTTAGAAGTGGGGTTTTGGTTGCCGCGGTTGGGCGGCTGCGGCATTCGGCCCTACGGGGAGCGGGCGGCTGGATCGGCGTTGGTTCCGGTGGAAAACGGGTTGAATTTCCCTGGATGGAGCGGGATGGCACCGTTTTTATATATATGTGTCTATATATACACACCCACACGTAGATATATAAAAATACATATATAAACTGCCCGTTTGCACCTAAAATAGAAGCTCTGAAAATCATTTAAATTTCCCCAGATAGAGCAGAATGTCCCAAATTTTTATACATGTATGTGTGTGTACGTATATATACCTATATATATCTCTACATACACACACATGTTTTTTTATATATGTCTATATATATAAAACCCATCAATTTGCACTTAAAATAGAACCTCTGGAAATAATTTCAGTTTCGCTGGATAGAGCAAAATGTCACCATTTTAATATATAATTTTTAATATATATATATATACACACACATGCACGTATTTTTATTTATATATATAAAATATATATAAAAATTATATTTAGGTCCTTTATATAGGTTGTGAATATATATAAAAATATATAAAATTTTAAAATATACATATTTTTTATATATATATATGTGTGTGTGTGTGTGTGTAAAAGCACTCATTTGCACCTAAAATAAACATCTGAAAATAGTTAAAATTTCCATGGATAGAGCAGAATGTCACCGTTTTTATATATGTATCTACACACACACACATATATATACACACATATATAGAAACCAGCACCCATTTGCACTTTAAATAGAACCTTCGAACTCTCCCCCCATCCTAAACCCACTCACTGGGGTCTCTACCCCACCTATAAAACCCTTTTATACCCCCAAATCACCCCGCGGGGTGCCAAGAATTTCCCTGGGCCCGACTGGATTTTTAAGCTGCTTTTTTTATTTTTCTGCCAACAACCGCCGACCGATTTCTCTGGATTTCAGCCCAAGCGAAGGGGTTTCCGGAGCCGCTCGGCCGGGCGGCTGGAGGGCGACGGCGGCCGCAAGCGCAAGCAGTCGCAGAGCGGCGAGGAACCCGACAGCAAGCAGGCCAAGAGCGACAGCGACGCCGACGACTCCGACAACGGTACCTGCGCCCTCTCCCCTGCTTTTCAGCGCCTCGTCTCTCCGCCCGCCCGCGGTCGATCCGTGCCGAAGGGTTTTCAATCCTTAGCGTCGTTAGGACGCTCCCACCCGTTTCACAATCCGCGCGTTTCGTGGCTGCGGGCAAAATTTGCTGCCCGAAGCGTCGTGAACATCGTGAGGATTTGCAAGGGCGACCGGTGAGCCTGTGGTGAGCTCCCGGGCGTTTTGAGCCGTTATCCCGGTTTGTCGTGGGTTTTTTAGGCCCTTTGGAGTGTTAAATGGGAGAAAAGCCCCCCCCAAACCACCCTTTTCCCCTGGTTTTCAGTGCTTTCTCTCTCAGCCCACCCACAGCCGTTCCGTTCTGAAGGATTTTTAATCCTTAGCGTTGTTATAACGCTCCCGCGGGTTTTAGAATCTGCGCGTTTCGTGGCCGTGGGCAAAATTCAACGATCAAAATGCGCATCCTGAACATCGGGATGATTTGCAAGAGCAACCAGCGAGCCCGTGGTGACCTTACGGGCATTTTAGGCCGTTATCCCAGTTTTTCGTGGTGGTTTTAGGCCCTTTGGAGTGTTAAATGAGAGAAAATCCCCCCCAACACCAGCTAAACGATGATTTTTTTCCTTTTACGCAGCAGATGAGGGTGAAGGGGAAGAAAAATCCGGCGACGAGGCTGACAAAGGTGTAAGTAGCTCTTTTGGGTCACTTTTGTGGCAAACATTTAAGCGCTCGCGCGATTCCCTTCGCTCTTTCAACCACCCCGAGGGGCGGAATATTTAAAACCCCCCCCGAAATGGCGTTTTGAGCCCGTATCTTGTGGAAACATTTGCTCCTCGTAGTTTCCCCGCGCACCATTTGAATTTCACAGCGAGAAATTTCCCGACGGACGGAAAACTGCGCTATTTTCCAATTAAAACGGGCGTTTAGTTCCCAAATGGCACAAGCGTCGGTCTGGCTGGGGGGGATGCGAACGTTCCAAACCTCCGGAAATAACCACAGCGGCTCTTTGTGTTTCTCTTTTCCAGGAGGAGGGGATTTGGTGCCGTTTGGTGACTGAAGGCGGCGTGTTACGTGGTACGTGGTACCCGTCCGGGATTAACCCAGCGCCAGACCCATCGGCTTTGCTACCGAAAACCTGAGGTTTTTGCTCAGAAACCCACGCGGCTCCAGCCGTGACCTGTTAATTCATCCCCGGCGCGAAAGCGCCGCCTTGGGGATCGGGAAAGCGCCCGAACCGTTGCGTTCCTTCTCGTTTTCTTAGTGCGGATGGCTGCCGTTGATTTATTTTATTTAGTTGATATTATTTAGTCGATACGGAGTGTGTTTTCCTGCCGCGCTCGGAGGATGGTGGTGAGGACACTTCTCTCACAACGGGGCAGCGCAAAAATAGCCTAAACGAGAGAGTTTTCCGCGGATGCTGCGGTCGCTGGTTTGTTTTCATTTTTTCCGAGCAATGGGGATATATGGAGGGATGTTAGAACACTTAATGTGTAAAACCGTGTTGTCTCAAGTAGCTGGAATCGCTTGAGCTGCTTTGGGATCGTCCTTTTTGGGGAGCGACACATCAGCCCCCGGCACCGGGCGCTTTTTGCCTTTGGGGAAAACCACATGTGGGACTTTTTTGCCACTTAGAGGTGGTTTTGGGGATTAAACTCGGGTAGAACTGGATGTTAAATCCTCGTTTCATCCTCTCTTTGCTGCCCAACGCTGCAGAGATGAAATCGCCTGAATCTTTAGTTATTTTTTTTTTCTTTCCTACTAATTACGAAGGAATTTGTGAGGAAACCGAGGGCTCATTGGAAAAGTCCCTTTTCCCAGGTTTCCCGCAGCAGATTCAGGTGCAGATCCCAGAAATTCTTGTAAAAGTCTAAAATATTCACTCGGCGCTGAGTGAATTCACTAGAAGCCATTTCTAAACGATTTCTACAAAAAGAACACCCGATAATTTAATAATCTCAGGCAGACTATTCCCTCCTTAGTTTTATTAAATCAGAGTTCACCGCGTTTTTCTAAAGGCCTCATCATCTTCCCGAGTTTTATTTACAAAATTATGATTAACGAGAGGTACATTTGGGCTAAACCTAATTACAATAAACAGGGGGCACGATGTGGTTTTATATCCTGGTTTCCCTCCGACGCCGCTTTCCATCTTTTCTTAAAATCTTTTGCCTTTCCCGGAAAGGATTTTGGGTCCCAAAATCCCTCGGCCATGAAGTGGGTGATTTCTAACCATAATAACTCTGATTGATTCGTTTCCTCCCCAGCGTCTGGAGAAGGTTGTGAAGATGATGACGAAGAGGTGAAAAAGAAGAGGGAGAAGCAACGGAGAAGAGATCGGATGCGGGATCGCGCTATGGACAGGTGAATGATGTTAATAATCTTATTAATTATTAATTATTCCGCCCCACGAGTGGGGAATCCCGGTTTGGGTTCTGCTTGCTGATTTCAACAGCTTTTTTTCCCCCTTTTTTTCGTGTTTTACGGCTGTTTTAAGATGAGGAGAACACTGTGGTGTTTATAAGTGATAAGTTCTAAATTCAGAAGGGTGTTTTAGGTGACGTTGTGTGCAGCCTCAGTGTTAAAATAAGACAAAAGTAACAGCGTTTTGTACGTCAGGGCTTTCCTACCCCAGGGAGAGGATTTTAATCTCCACGAGTTAAATTCACCTCCCGCCCTCGTGATTTCTCCAGTTGCTTTTAAACTCCTGTGGGGTCTTAATGTCCAGTCCCGTAGCATAAATCGAGATTTACGGAGAAGTAGCTGCCGTTTAATCCGCGCAGGCTTTACAGCGATTACAGAGTAAAATCGGGTGGAAAATGCTAAGAGGTTGAAAACTACGACGTGACGGTGCCCGTTGACGTTCTCGTTGAGCTGAGCTCGTTCCCCCTTTGCCGTCCGCTTGCTCCGTTTAGGATCCAGTTTGCCTGTTCGGTCTGCAAGTTCCGCAGTTTTGAGGAGGAGGAGATCCAGAAACACCTCCAGAGCAAGTTCCACAAGGAGACTTTGCGGTACATCGGCACCAAGCTCCCCGATAAAACCGTCGAGTTCCTGCAGGTACGGGGGCTGCTCGGCCTCGCTCAGCCCTTCCCTGCGGCTGCTGGGGCGTCCAGGCTTAGTTTGGGTCGTCCAGTCTTAATAAGGGACGTCCAGGCTTAGTTTGGATCATCTAGTCTTAATAAGGGACGTCCAGGCTTAGTTTGGATCATCTAGTCTTAATAAGGGACGTCCAGGCTTAGTTTGGGTCATCCAGTCTTAATATGAGACGTCCAGGCTTAGTTTGGATCATCCAGTCTTAATAAGGGACGTCCAGGCTTAGTTTGGATCATCTAGTNCTTAATAAGGGACATCCAGGCTTAGTGTGGGATGTCCAGGCTCAGAGTGGGGCATCCAGGCTTAGTTTGAGTTATCTAGTCTTAGTTTGGGTTATCTAGTCTTAATAAGGGGCAGCCAGGCTTAGCGTGGGATATCTAGTCTTAACAAGGGACATCCAGGCTTAACGTGAGACATCCAGGCTCAACGTGGGGTTTCCAGGCTTAGTTTGGGATGTCTTAGTCTTAATAAGGGGCTTCCAGGCTTAGCATGGGGCAGGCAGGCTTAGTTTGGGATATCTAGTCTTAATAAGGGCCATCCAGGCTCAATGTGGGATATTTCAGCTCAGTGTGGGATATTTCGGCTCAGTGAGGGATTTCCAGGCTTAGTTTGGGATTTCCAGGCTCGATGTGGCACATCCGGGCTTAGTTTGGGATTTTTAGGCTTAATGAGGGATATCTAGGCTGAAATTTGAGCTTTCCAGGCTCAGGTTGGGATTTTTAGGCTCACACAAGCGTGGAAGGGGCCACAAACTCATCGCACCCACTTGATTTGCCCACATTAACGCGTCACCGATGACATCACTCGGCACGACGCGATTTCTCACCCCTTTTTCCCGTTGGGAGGGAAAGTTAATTGTGCAAATTCAAAGTGAAATACCAGAAATTGATATCCCAGAGGTCATTTCCACCACCTCCACACCTAGAGCTGAGGAAGGAGAGGTGAAAACCGAGGCGTCGCGTTTTCTGCGTGACCGGCGTTTGCGGTTTGGGGGCGTTTTTCGAGGATTTGGGGTTTCCCAGGAGGAGTTTGGTGGCGATGTGAGAGCAGCGCTCGGTTTGGGTCCGATTCGGTGGAAATTGGCGGCGGGGAGGGGAAAACACCCGCTTGGTCTCGTTAATTCACCCTGGGGGTTTGTCCGGAGGAATCGTTTCCCTTTGGAGCCACTCGATGGTGTCGATGCGGAGTTTTGTCCTTTCCAGGAATACATCGTCAACAGGAATAAAAAAATCGAGAAGCGACGCCAGGAGCTGACGGAGAAAGAGGGAACCAAACAGAAACCGGACCCTTTTAAGGGTGAGTGTCCGTTCTGCATCTGGGGACCGAGTGAGCGCGCGAAAAAACCCCAAATTAATGTTGATCCCAAAGAGACGCAGCAGCACAACCGTGAGGATTTGGATCCCTCAGCCTCAGGTTTTGGGTGGTTTTTCCGCCAACTTTGTGAAAGAAATAATTTGGGTGGGGAAGGGGGAAGGTCTGGCCTCACCGCCGTGTTCCTGAGATTTGTGCGATGTCAGAAAACGAGGTAAAGGGGGAAGAACTCCCAAGAAATTCTTCGTTTTGTGGCTGTTGAGTTAACGCAGCCGCTGTGTTTAACGTTAAAAGAAAGTGGATGTGTCGTGGCAACAAATGCGACGTGGAAAAATCCGCTTGGTCCCATCGGCGTTCGTGTCCCCGATCGCGTTTGCTGCGCGGGGAGCCGAGTTTAGTGAAGCCACGTGTCGGTTCTAAAATCTCGCCGGCATAAAACCCGAGCCTAAGTTGAGAGGAGGAACAAACCCCGAGCTGGGGAAAGCGCCGAGTTCTCCCTCCCACCTTCATTACATAGATTTTTTGGGGAGGGAAACGGCCTCGCTAAGTGGATTTATTTGTACCTCGGGTCGTTCTCATCTCCACGCTTGGGCGCTGCATCGCTAAGATCCCTTTTAGAGGAAAAAATAAACCTCTCCTCCCCGTCTTAGAGCAACACAGCGATCGTTTTTGTCTGTGGAAGCAGAAAACGGAAGGAATCGGGGCGCCGGGGTGGTTGGATGGGTGGGAAGGTGATGCGAGCTGACGGAACGTCTCTGTTTGTTGGGGTTTTCTCGGTGTCGCGGCCGCAGGGATCGGCCAGGAACATTTCTTCAAGAAGATCGAAGCTGCTCACTGCCTGGCCTGCGACATGTTGATCCCGGCTCAGAACCACCTCCTGCAGCGGCACCTGCGCTCCGCCGACCACAACCGCAACCGCAGGGTGAGCGGCGCCGCTCGCTCGGTCCGCGGCTCTAAAATAAAACCCTCCTCGGAGCCTCGGTCGTGAGGTGAAACCGGGGAAGGACCAGGGCTTGCGGGCCGGCGCCGCACGGGCCGCGCAGGGTTCGGTCGGTAGGGAAACACGGGGGCGCGGCGAGAAGCGAGGAGGTAAAGAAAACCTGATGTAAAGAGGGAAATCGGGGCGGCTTTTGGGGTTTCGCGGGGTGCGTTATCCGGCCGGGTTGCGTAAATTGTGGACCGAACGCTCCCGCTTTGAAAATTCGCAGGTTAAAATTAAAAAAACGGCCTTTGAGGGCGCTCGGGGGTTCCTAAATGAGCCGTAATCAGTGTCCGAACTGCGGCTCCGTCTCGGAGCGTTTGCCGTGAGCGCGGCTGCTCCGGGCTCCAGCCCGCGGTGTTCGAGGCGTTCCCCAGGGCGGGTGGGATGCGGCTGCTCGCTCGCACCCCTTTTCCCTGACGTTTTCTGGGATTTAAGCTCAGATTTTCCAAGCCCTGCGGAATAAGAGGGAACCCAAGCCCCCGGCGCCGAGCTCCCCGTTCCAGCTCTTTCCGCGTCGCGCTCACCCCGCTGTTGGTTCTTTTCCCAGATGGCAGCGGAGCAGTTCAAGAAAACCAGCTTACACGTCGCCAAGAGCGTCCTGAACAACAAACACATCGTCAAAATGCTGGAAAAATACCTCAAGGTGAGTGCGGGAGAGCCCGGCAGCCCCGGTCGCCGTCCGGGAGCCGCGGCTCGCCGTGGCCTGCGCGGCCGTGCCGGGACACGACACCGCGGCTGCCGCCTCTCAGCTCCGAACCTTGCTCTGGTTTCTTCTCTCCGTAGGCGTTTTGCTGTTTCTCTCGTTGGTTTCTTTTGTTACTTGGTCGTTTTTTTAGTTGATTTAACTCGCAAGACTGTACCTGCGGTCGTCCCCAGGCACGTGTAGATCGATTACCGAACGGGCCAAAATGGAAATAGAATTTTAAAAGAGGCAAAATAGCCAAAGAAACTCCGTTCCCCGGAGTCGCCCCTCGAGCCATCGTCCCCAAAACGGGGGCGCATCCGATTCCCGGGACTCAAACACCCCCCTTTTGACCCCCATTTATTTTTATTTCCCTCCTCTTCCCTCGGGAAGCGGCCGATCTTCACGGAACACGAGGTCAGGCTTAGGGCTCGCTTTAAATCCAAACCGCCGTTCGGAGTGACAGAAAGAGGAGCCCGGAAGGCGCAGACTTCACAACGCGGGGGGTTAAGCGTGGCTTAAGTCGCCTCCCGGTGAGCGCGGGTCCGTGGGTTTAACCGAGGAAAGGTCGGAAAATCCTCCGGCAGCCGAAGAGGAACGGAAGCGCTTTTGGCTACTTGTGCGTTCCCTGGGAATCCGGGACCGTCCCAGGATGCGTTGGGAGCTGCCCCCGCGCGCCCCCCACCCGGGGGAGCACGTTTCCCCCATCCCACCGGCTCCCGGGCTTTAGTTCTGCTCTAAACCCGGCCTGAGCTCGCTCTCGTCATGCCCGGTCTCTGCTAAAACCTAGCCTAAAAAATGGTCAAACCCGCTCAAACCTGCGACTCCACCCGCTGGGTCCGGTGCAAAGAGACTTTGAGCCGAGAGTTTTGTCGGCGCGGGACGGGCGTCTCCGCCCCCCCCGCCGCCCCCCGCTAAACCCGGCGTCTCCCCCTAAACCCGGCCTCTCATACCCGTTGAGCAGGAGGGTGAGCCTAAAACCCTGCGGTACCCCACAGGAGAAACATAAAAATAACCGAAAAGAAGGTAAAGAGCCAGCCCTCGGGGCAGGCGAGGTGCCGACCTCCGCCGGCTCTCTGCGACACGTTAACCGCAAACAAAAGAGATAGAGAAAATAAACCTTCCGAAAGGCCGGAACCGCTCAAGTGCAACTCCCGTCTACCCCTGCCAGGGTCCGCAGGCGCCTCCACAGCTCATGATCAACGGTATCAAAGGCCGGCGGCAGAATTAAATCACCCCGCGGCACGAGGAGATCTCCGGATCCATCCCGGCACCGGCTCCGTATCGTTCCCGGGTGCAAAACCAGGCTGAAAAGGGGTGGAGATGGAAAATCTGAGGATTTCAGGTAATGCCAAGAGCCGCCTTCGCCATAAAATAAACCCGCTCTGGGCGACGCTTCCCCCAGCAAGGACGGGCCGGAGCCGCGGGGCGAGAGGCGTTAAACCAGGCCTTAAACCAGGCGTTAGACCAGGCCTTAAACCAGGACTTGGCCGCAGCAAGAGGCGATTTGAGGCTCCCTCGTGCCCCGGGGAGCGGATTCGGGCCCCGGCGGCCCCGCGATCGCGGACGCCGCGTCCAGATCGCCCGGGAAAACCCCGGGGTTTCCAGGTTTAAGCCGCTTGCCGCCGGTTGCGCCGCTGGGCCCGGGGAAGGCGAACGTTGAGGTTTCTCCTCCGCCCGAGCTCGGAAACCCCGAAGGGGTTGAGCTCGACCCGCGGACGGGGGATTAAAAACGGGAGGAAAGCTCCGGAGAGCTTTTTCCTTCCTGGTTTTAAACCCAAACCGAGCGTTTTCCCCACCGCGCCGCAGCCCCTCGGGTTTCGGTGGCGTTTGTGCCGCCTGCCCTCAGCGCGGTGGAAAATAACCCACAAAGAAGGGGGAATTCTGAGGAGTTTGTCGGGTGATGGTGACGGTGACCAAGGTGAAGGTGGCGGGGCAGCGCTCGCCCCGTCCTGTGCCGGGATCCGGCGGCCGGAGAAAGGTAAAAAGGCCAAAAAGCAGCTTAAAAAACCACCGAAAACTAAAAAAACCGCCTAAACACGCCTAAAACGTGGAGGGTCTCCGGCCGCGGGGTGACGACGGCGCCTGGATTCCTCCGTTTCCCATCAAATGGAGAAGCTGGAAGCGTCACCGCCGTCCCCGCGGGGAGGGGAACGGGCCGAAATTCCCTTTGGATTTTAAATCGTCTCCTTTAAACCCAAAATTTCCGCCCGGGAGCGGAGCCGCCGGCGCCGCTTCAGCCGCTGCCGCGCGGGAGGTGGGATTTCCCAACCGGTTCTTCTCCCCGGTTTCTTCTCTCGCTGCCAATTTTCCACGCCGGGATTTGAATTTTATTCCTCGGATTTTATTTCCTTTGAATTTTCTTTTGTTATTTTTTTTTTTTCCGCCGGTTTTGAAGGATTCGCCCTCTCCCCGGGGTTTTCCCCGTTGACTCTTTGGGTCTCCCGTTCTATTTTTCCCTAGGGAGAAGATCCTTTCACGGACGAAATCGCCGACCAAGACGTGNGCCCAACCCGCCGGAACGCCCCAAACTGCCCCGGAATCGCCGAAACGCGAGGAATTCCTGAAAAACCTGGGCGAGCAAAACCAGCTGCTGATGCCGCCGTTCCTGCAGGACGACGAACCGGAGGAGGAGGAGGTGACGTCAGAGGTGACGTCAGAGGTGACGGCGGCGGTGACGGCGGCGGTGACATCAGAGCCCGCGGCGGGCGACGCCGAAGAGCAGCCCGCCCATCCGGAAAATCCCCCCAAATCGGCCGTTTCTCCCCAAAATGAACCTGAGGGTCGGGTTAAAGAGGAGGAAAACGGGGGCGACGCGGCGGCCGGGCCCGAGGAGGCGCCCGCGGAATAACTGTGAATATTTGAATGCTTCCCGCAGGTGATGCCGAAATCCGCTGGTTTTCCCAGTTGTTATTTTTCTCGTTTTTGGGCTTTTTTTTTTTGTTTTTGTTTTTTTTTTTTTGTGGTTTTTTTTCCCAGCAAAACGCCCAAACGGGGCCAATTTTGCTTTTAATTAAGGGGAGGGACACGGCCGCTTCGTTAGGGACCAGCCCCTCCCCTCCCGCTGATTCGTTTTGCTTCGTTTTCTGCAAATTCCGTATTTGTTTGGTTTTAGGATGAAGAGCGCGGGAATTTCGCCGAGAAACCCTCCGGCTGCGGCTTTTTTGGGGGAGAATTTTAGAAAGAGGAGAGAAAATAAAACAAAAAATGGAGGTTTGGTAGAGTTGTAATAAAAGAATCGATTCGATCCCGGCGCCTCTTTGGGTTTAAACGCGGCAAAACCGGACGGAGCCGGCGCCGAAAATCCACAGTTGGGGGCGATTTTCTTGGGTTATTTCCCCAAAAGTGGGATTTTTTTCAGTTGGGAACCGCGTGAATTTGCATCTACCTCTGGTACGTGTGAAGGTGGGGGGCGGTAATTAGTTTTTTAAGCTTAATTATCTCTAGAACCGGGCGGGTGTTTGTGTGGAGATTCGCTCTGGGCTGAGGAAATAAAGTTGCGTTTTGCCCAAAAATCCCTTTTCTGGCAGCATTTGCAGGTTGTGGCTGCAGGGTCTGAGTCCGAACCCCATTCCTGACGGATTCACCAAAAAATAATTGGAAATAATTGGGTATTTGGCGGAGTGAGGTTGGATGTGGAGTAAAATCTCTACCATTTTTTCCCCAAAATTGTTTTCCCCAAAATCCTTTTTTTTTTTCCTTCCCTGGAATCTCTTTTTTTTCCCAAAAAATCTTTTTTCCCCCACATTTTTTTCCCCTTAATATTTTCCCCAAAATTATATTTTGCCCCAAAAAATCTGTTTTTCCCAACAATCTCTTTTCCCAAAAAATCTCTTTTCCCAAAATCTTTTTTCCCCCAAATTATATCTTTTTCCCAAAAATTGTTTCCAAAAAACCCCCTTTTTTCCCAAAAAATCTTTTGTTCCCCTACATTTTTTTCCCTAAATCTTTTTTCCCCAAAATTATATTTTCCCCCCAAAATCTGTTTTTCCCAAAAAATCTCTTTTCTCGAAATCTTTTTTCCCCGAAATTATATGTTTTTTCCCAAAAATTGTTTCCGAAAAAAACCTTTTTTCCCAAAAAATCTTTTGTTCCCCAAAACTATTTTTTCCAAAAATCTTTTTTTCCCAAAAATTAATTTTTTCCCCATAAATCTTTTTTTTTCCCAACAATCTCTTTCCCCAAATCTTTTTTCCCAAATAGCTCTTACATTTCCCCCCCAAATCTCCTTTTCCCCCCCTTTTTTCCCCCAAAATATCTTTTTTTTCCCCCGAAACGTCCTCCTCCAGAATTTTTCTCCTGCGACCCCTCAAGCTGCAGCTGCTCATTCGTGCACCGGCGCCGCGGGCTTTCCCGCGCTGTGACCTCACTCCGCCCCGTGACGTCACCCCCGCGCTGTGACGTCACGCCAGCGGCGCTTGACCCCGCCCCCTCCCCGCGCACGCGCTCCCGCCCCTCCTCCCGTGACGTCACGCCCGCGGCCTCCGGCGGGAGCGGGGTGGGCGGGGCCGGCTGCGCCGTGACGTCAAGGCGCAGCGCGGTGAGGTCAGTGCGGCGCCGCTGCCGG
>VWYH01000489.1:45098-64683 GCA_013399365.1 Pampusana beccarii
CGGTTCCCCCCCCTTCCCCTTCCCTCCTCCTCCTCCTCCTCCCCCCGCCGCTCCGTGACGCCTCCGCGGACGCCGGCGGGAGGGCGGCTCGTCCGCTCCGGCCCCCGGCCCGGCCCCTTCCCGCTGCCGCCCGAGGTAAGAACCGGCCGAGGCGCGGGGAGCGGCGCCGCCGCCGCGGGGTGGGCTAAGGGGTGTTGTGCTGCCGGGGTTTGGAGGGGGGGGGGTCCGGGATTCACCAACGCCTCGTACGTCGCCCCGCCGGCGTAACCCGCATTGCGTAATGCGGCCGCTGCGTCAGGGAGGCCTACGTAAACTGCGGCGCGGAACCCGCCCGGAGGTGTGAGGCCTGCTGCGCAAACGGCGTAAGGCGGAGGTGGGGGGGGAGTGCGGGGCCGCCGTTAGCGTAGCGCCGGTCACGCGCCGGCTGCGTAGGCCCCTGCGCAAAGGGGAGGGCGGGAGAAGGGGGGCGGTGTTCTCCGCGCCGTACGCACTTTGCGCAGTCGCCGGCCGGCCGTTTGGCGGGGGGGACGCGCGGCCCCGCGGCCGGTACGCGGCGGTGCGCGGGCGGCGGTGGAGGGGAGGGGAGGGTCGCTCGGTACGCGGGGCGTCCGCGGAGAGAGCGGGGAGCGCCCTCTCCGGGTTACGCCGTTTGCGTAAGGCCGGCGCTTCGCTGCGGCGTTTGCGTACGAAGGGAATGCAGGGTGGGGAGGGGCGGTGTAACCCGCGCGGCGGCTCCCTCCTCCCTGCGCCCTTAGCGGAAAACCCGGTGGTGAATCGCCCCGTATCGGCCGTAGCGCCGGTGCGGGCCGTGTTGCGCCGTTGACGGGCCGGTACGCGGAGTGCGCGGGGCGGGGCGGGGCGGGCCGGGCGGCGCGGGGGCACTTCCTGCCGCCGCCATTTTGTCAGCGGCCGGGAGGAGGAAGCGGCGGCTCCTGCGCGGAGGCAGCGGCNGGTGGCGGGGGCAGAGGCCTCACCGCGCCGTTAGGCCTCGAGCGCCCGCCCGCCCCCGCCCTGGGCCCGGCGGCCCGGCTCGGCCTAAGGGGCGGACGCGCAGCCCGGTCGGTGGGAGCTGGGAAGCGGGGCTGGGAGTGAGGGAGAGGCGGGGGGGGACGCGGTGCTTTTTGCGGGGACGGCGGCGCTTCCCGAGGATCCGATCGCGCCCGTTCCGCCGCCGTTTAACGGCTCCTGGGGCCCCTTTCCCCCCCCGAGCGCCGCCATTCGCTCCCCTGGGCCTCAGCCGCTGGGTCCCTGCCCCCCCCAGTCTCACCCCCCACCCCTCCGCTTTTCTCCAGGTCGTGGTTTTTTTTCACTTGTGTAGAAGTTGTTTGCGGTTTAGTGCTGGGAGGGGGAAGCTCTCGAGCCGCTTTCTTGGGTGGGAAACGGGGCGAAAAACCCCAAACCAACCGGGGTGGTGGTGAAACTGGGGCCGCTTGGAGCGGCCGCTCCTTCCCTGGGTGCAATGTGGCGGGACCCAGGTCCCTTCTGCACCTTCAGGATGTTCCTGCGCTGATTAAACCGCCGGCCTGAAAGCGAAGGCCCCGCTCGCTCCCAACGCTTCGTGTGCCTGATTAACAGCAGGGAGTAAAAGCCTGGTTGTTATGAACCCTCCTCTCGCCGTTAGTAACGAGTCCTGGTCCTCAGCCCAGTTTCCGCTGCTTTTTAGTCCAAACTTAAAAAAAGAAGTTTATTATTCTAAATTCAGCTTTATTCTAAATACAGGTCAAGTTTATTCACTCTCTTTGCAAAAGTTTTCCCGTAAAATCCCCTTTGAAGCTCCGTTATCCTCTGGGGCCCGTTTGGTGTCCTCCCTTCAACGCTGCGCAGCGTGGTTTGGAACACAAATAACAGGCGGCGCCGCTCGGAGGGCCGGGTAACGAACAATTAAAGCGATCGGCGGTAACGAGCTTTTGGTGCCGGGGAACTTTATGGTCCTGCCACCCCGGGGTTTGGTTAATTTGGGGCTTCTCGTTTTACTCGCCTCGTCCCGTCAAAGTTTCGGGGTCACTCGAGCGGCGGAATGCTCATGAAGAGTTTTACGCAGGTTCGGTTTTACCTGTTTGTGTGACCTTGGGTTAAGCTGAATTCTTTCGAGTTCCTCTACTTAAGCTCTGTTTAAGTTTCTCATGGCAAAGTTTAGCTCGGTTTAGGCAAGAAAACGAACCAAACGGCTTTGGGCGACCGAAATCTTGACGATTTCACCTTGCGAACACTTAAAAGGCAGCGTGACCCGCGGCGTGAGCCGTTCCCGTTTGTTATTACTAATGGAAGCGTTTGCGGAGATTGACGTAAATCAAACGCGCGTCGCTGCGAGGCTCTGGCGCTCGACCTAGGGCCGTGTGAGCTGAAGGTTGGTTTAAAAAGCGAGCTGGATGCGTTTTCTGGTGTTACTCGAGGGCCCCTCCGCGTTTTAAAACTCCAGCTTGAAGAAAACGTCGGAATTCTCTGTGCTTGAACTCGAGGAACCGCGATAGCGGCTGTAAATAAACATCGTGTTCCCACACGGCCTCTAATCTTTGCCCTTTGGCAGAGCCCGCGGTTGCTCGGTGAAGAGCACTAAAACACGACTTTCCTGGTTATTTTGTCCCCTCTCGACGGCATTGATTACTTAAAGCCGAGTAGCTGTTGTTGCTGCGTTATCTGACGATGCCCTGAGCGTGACTTCGGAGTGAGCGGCTCCGAGCCGAGTTCCCGCTGGCAGCGAAACCGTCATCAGCGTAAATATCGGTTATTTTTTTGTGGGGAAACCAGGAGTTGTGCTTGGGTTGGAAACTGGTGCGGGTAGGGGCCGACCTCCCCCTGGCAAACGACCCATCGGTCTGCTCATTACCTTTCCTTAAGTTCTTTTTGGTCTTTCGCGCTTTGGTCGCGGGAGCGGTAGCGGAACGTACGTCGTCCAGCGGCCCTCGGTACGAATCCTCGCCCGTTTGGAACCGTTCCTCCAAAGCCAGCTTCTCGCTCTGGTAATTATCTACCGGTGTTCGGAGCGAGTTCAGGAGTGGCAATGGGATATTAAGATACCTCACCGGAACCCCACGCGAAATCCCGGGGTGAAATCTGGGGGATTTGAGTTCGATGAGAGCTCAAAAATGGTCCTACAAAGCTGGAATCTTGAGTTGTGTCACCTCCTGGCCGGTCACTCGCCATCCACATTAAATCCCATGCGGAATCGCGTGTCGGCTTCGAAAAAATTCGTCCCGATGGCGCCCGAGGAAGGGTTGGAGTCCGCCTTTTTTCGGCTTTTTTTGCCGCGAAAGGGAGAAAAACGAAACGCCCGTGAGCTTACGAGGGAATTGGGAGGATTTTGGGGGGTATAATTGAATAATAGGTATTTTAAAGCTCTCTAATATCTTAAATCCGCGAGCTTTCGGAGCAATGTTGGCAGCGTCGCTGGGTTTCCTGGGCGAGGATTAGCGCGGTTCAGAGAGCGGATGCTGCCCGGGGATCCCTCGGGCTTCTAAAACCGCATCTCCAAACCTTTTTCCTCGGTTTCTGCCACCAAAGACTCGACGTTTTACCCCAAAATGGAGCGACGGAGAATTCGCAGCGCTGGAAAGCGGAGATTCTGCTGGGCGGCCACGGATTTATCCGCATCGGACGGTGAACGATTGTCGTCGCTCTACCCATCAAACCCCGGGATGTTTTGGGGTCCGTTCGTACCAAAACCGCCTGGTTTTAATGTCAAGCAAGCGCTCCGCGACCTGATTTGTATTAAATAGCTTATTCGTTAAATATCAGCTCAAATACCCAAAAGGCTGTTTGGGGTTGAGAGCAAAAGTGAAACTCCAGCGCGGGGGGGTTTCTGCTCCCGTTTCTTCAGGAACTTAAACGGTGTTTGGGGCAAGTGTCAAAAAACCACCGTTGAGTTTCTCTCCACTTTGGCGACCAAGAAGCATCAATCGCGTTTTTGCGCACGACGAACTTGTGGTGTCTAAATTCCTGTTTTTCTGCATTTGGACAGCGCAGGGAAAGCTCCGTCGGGACTGAACGTTTCCCTGCAAATCCAGATCTCCTTTAGAGCACCGAGGGAATGGTGGAAGGACACAAAATTGATTGGATTGAGACCGGAATTCCCAGCTGGGAACTGGGCGAGAGGATCCAAACCTGCAGAGACCCAAACCTCTTGGTTTTCGACGCTTTTCATCCCTCTTTTGGGATATTTTTGGGGCTTTTCCCGCAGAAACTTTGTGCTGTGCGTTCCCAGAGGGAAACTGGGAGTTTTGCCCCAAAATTATTGAGACTGAAGTGTTTGAGGAGCGCAACTTCCCTCTTGGCCTTTTATTTAAATCCCTATTTTAATGGGAAGAAGCGGCTTCGTTCCCGCTCGAGTGGTTTTGGGAGGGGAAATTTTCCTTCGTTAACACCTCGTGTCGTTATCGCCGCTCGTTACTAATTATAACTTTTCCAAAAGGCAAATCCTGCCCCGGCTCTCAGCGCGAGGAGGAGGAGGAAGGTGGCGCGGAGCCAAAAACCCATCAAACCGCCTTAAAATAAAATACAAAATAGGAGAATAAAGGCAGCCCGAAGCAGGAACTGGTCGGTAGCGACGGGGACTGGACCGAAAACGTCCTGAAACCAGAAACCCCGTCGGCGACAGCCCGGGAACGGGAAACCGAGGATGGGCTTCAAATTGGAGGGGTTTACCCCGGGGTTTGGGGCTTTGGGAAGAAAAATTCACCGTTTGGGAAAGGGAAGCAAGGGCGTGCGGGTTCCGTGCCCTTTATGGAGCCCGAACGCTGATTTTTGTTAATTAAGTTGTTATTATAATGTATTTCGAGCCTCATTAGGCTTTGCAAGATTCTACCGGAGCTCAGAAATGCTCATGTGATGAAAATATCAGCCCTACGAGGTAAAAAATGGATGGTTTTGGGACAAAATCCCCCCGAGCTGGTGTCCTGAAGGGTGTTGGAGCTGCAGAGTGACACCGGAATCCCTGGGCCGGGTCTCTGCTTTATTACCAATTATTTTGCGTTTTTCTGTAGCATTTGAAGCGACCGGGCAGGTTTGCGGCGAGATCCTCGTGTTTCCCCGTTAAATCACCCGCGATCGCGGCAAATTGCTGAAAAGGAGAATTTAGGGTGTTTTTTTCTCCCTGATCTAAAGTTGGCCTGTGTGTGACGCATGTCAAAAATACATCGAAATCTGGCAGAATTAGTGATTAACAGGAGGATAATTGAAATATATCGCGTTTTAGTCCAGTGTGAACTTGTTTTGCGACTTCTGTGCAGCTGGTGGAGCAAAACCACCTTCCCCCGCCTTAAAAATCCATTGATTTCGCTGATAAAGGGTCAGGTTGTGCTTTGGTCGCTTGTTACCGCTGAGGGATGACGAGGCTCAACGAGGCCTAACGGAGCGCTTCCTGGTTTATTTGAACGTTAAATTAAAACGTGAGATTTATAGGTCAGTTTTGCTCTTTGTTACGTGATGAGCGACGCACTTAAAAAAAGAATCTGAATAATGTTAAATGAGTCCGCGCGTAATTAAGCAATTATGTGTTTAAACAAACCTGGGTGCTTCAGCAATTAAATGGTCTTTTCCAGTATCGTGTCGGCTTAATTTAATTATTGTCTGCCAGCACGTTAGCTTTAATAACCGAGATACGAAAGCAAAACAAGCTTGGAAACTTAAATTATGTCACGCCCGCTAATTAAAATAACGTGGAAAATTTATTAGAGCCCTTCGGAGTCGATTTATCCCGGAGGTTCGCGGCGCGTTTGGAGCCGTCGGCCGGCAGGGTTGTGGGTTATTTAAAGAATAATCCTGAAGTTTATGCTAAATGAGTAATTGTGGGAGGTGAACTGTGAGAAATGACCTCCCGGGGGAGTTCGGGGTTAAAAAGCAGCGGAATTGACGCCGAGGGAGCGTCGCTTTGTATCCTTTTCTGTTTTCTGGAGTCACGACCGTGCCTCAGTTCATCTCAGTTTGAGGTGAGATCGGTTGAACCCTAAAAATACTGAATTTGAGTGCGATCCCCCTGGGATGGGCACAGTTCTGTCCATTCCCAGCAAATCCTCACCTCTCTCTTTGTGTCAGTAATTCAGGTTATTCCTCCTCCGGACGGGGCAATTTGGGTTCCAAAGGGTATTTTTTTGGTCTCCTCTTCTTCCTCTGGGCTCTCTCGGTGGAAACCTCTTGTTTTCCCTCCTCGAAACCACGCGCGGAACTATTATTTTTGTTTGTTAGAGGTTCTTTCGGGCTGGGAGGCACCGCAAGCGGGTGAATAACTGCGCCGTCTTCTCAAAGTTGTTTTCGCCTCGTTGGGGGTTTATACAACTTGGTTTTGTGAGAAAAAAGAGACAGCGAGGACGCGTTTGTGCCGCCCGTGGGAGTCGCGGTTTGTGGGAAACGTCTCGGTTGGTGGTTTCGGGTCAACTTCTCAATCCTTCGCTTTCCTTTTCCTCCGCGACGCCCCCGAAGAACCTCTTGTAGCGTCTGGGTGAGCGACTGGTTGTTCTTCCGGAGCACCTCGGGCTCCCTCACGCCAGAACAACCACTTTTAATGGCCCCCAGGCTTCTCAAAGAAGACCCCGCGGGCTCCTGGCAGGTTTTACCTCCTTGTGCTTGGCTTAAGCGGAGGTTTTGGACTCGGGCTTGGCTTAAAACCCCTTTGGGAAGAGCTCAACTCAGAGATGTTTTCCCTTAGTTTCCCTTAGTCCTGCTAACAGGACTAACAAAGTCCTGTGTAGAAGCTAAGTCACCAATCAGGACTAACAAAGCCAGGTGTGGAAGTTAAATCACCGAGCAGGACTAACAAAGCCAGGTGTAGAAGTTAAATCGTCAAGCAGGACTAACAAAGCCAGGTGTAGAAGTTAAATTGTCAAGCAGGACTAACAAAGCCAGGTGTAGAAGTTAAATCGTCAAGCAGGACTAGCAAAGCCACATGTAGAGAAGTTAAATCACCAAGCAGGGCTAGCAAAGCCACATATAGAAGTTAAATCATGGAGCAAGACTAACAAAGCCTGGTTCCTGAAGCACCTTCTTTCTTTGAGCCGCTTCTTAATCACCCGCTCGCCCTTTTTATGTTAATTTGATGAGCTGAAGAGTTATTAAAGTGAGGAGAAAACCCCTGAAAAAACAATCCCCTTGGGGCAGGAGTTTTTCTACTCAACTGCTCCTGAAACTTTAAGCCCAGCTTAAATCTCTATGGTGCTTTTAGTCCACGCCTACACCCTTTACTTGCATAAGACCCCAGCGATGGGAAATGAGACCAGTGGGGTTGTCTTGAATTAATTAGTGCTGATCGATCAAATAGAAGATAGTCAATAAAGTTGGGTTGGGCTGTGGGCTTTGTAAAAACCAGGACTAAATAACTGCTGGACTTTGTCCTTGGAGCTCCAGCTTTCCTGAGCTCGCTGCACTTTTTGTTTTCCCCTAAACTACCTGCAAATGTTCATCCTTCATCTTTTACATAGGAATTCTTATTTCAAAAGAGGATCGGTTGAAAATAACATAATTTATAGGAGGTTTTTTTGTTTGTTTTAGTTGGCAGGCCTTGATTATAAATACAAAAATAAAGGTACAAAACGCTAAATTACTTGTGGTTCCTTTTTTTACCAAGTTAGGAGCCGAACCGGGGAGGGCGATGATGAAATCCCCAGCAATTCCGCTTCGAAAACACCCTCGGCAAGGCTGCAAATTCAGTTATTCTCCTTCTAAAAGCTCTTTTGCCTCCTCTTCCTACCGACAAAATCTTTAAAAGCATCAGATTTCGGACGCGACGCCTCAAAATTCGGATGCGACGCCTCAAAATTCAGATGCGACGCCTCAAAATTCGGACGTGATGCCTCAAAATTCGGACGTAAAGCCTTGATTTTTTTGGAAGACTCAACATTTTCGGGTTAATTTCCAAGCTCCTCACGTGGAGTCGCTGGTGAGGGTTGAAAACGGCCGCTTCTAAAAGCCAAAGGTGAGCTCGAATTTCTCCTCTTCTCCTTGAAAATGGACTTTCCCGCCTGCGCCCGAGGGACGAAACGACCCGTTCCTCGTAATTTGGAGACGGCACCTTAACGAGGATCTGTAATTAGTGCCTGAAGGCACCTCTGCCCCCAATGTGTGAGGTTTAAAACAACTTTCTGCCTCAAAATGAGGAATTTGCGCTGCTCCCGGTAGCTCCGTGAATTCCGCCTGTGTACAAATTGTGCTCAAATTGTCTCGGAAGAGCTTTTTCTTTTTGGAAGGTGAAATTTTCCATCGTTCCCCTGGACCCAAAGGGCCGAAACGCCTCTGGGTGTTGCCAAATAGGTGCTGATTATCCACTTAGAGGAAGAAAAATCAGAAAAAAACCAATTTAAATCCCTCGCCGTTCCATCACTCGACCTTAATCCTGATGTTCAGGACTTTCCCATAGATCTTGTCGAAATCACCAATATATTCTTCAATATTTTTAAGTATAGAACAATGTTAATATAATTAATATAATATTAATTTCTTAAATTAAACACTCGTTTCACCCCAGCAGATGCGAAATTTCAAACCTTCGCCGGGTTCTTTGCCGGCGCAAAAATTCACCGTGGGTGTAAAATATCATCTCCGACTCTTAATGCTGGTTTTTAGAAAGTGGTTTTAATGCTTGTTTGGTGCGTTTGCAGGATTTGGGTGGTAAACCATTCTTATTTGTCTCCTGGAATAACAGGCTGGAAAAGCTCAAACCCTCAGCGCCCGATGCCGAATTTATTTCGTATTTTTGGCGTCTGTTGCATTTAATTCCGATGGGATTAGGGGACAAATTCCGGTTATGGAGGTGTGGGTTTTTCTAACCCGAGCATCGCGAGTCCGGACACGCTCCATTTTCAATGTCTTGTGCTCGTTCAGAAATAATGTGGTGATGTGGAAAAGAATTAATTAAGAAATAGGGTTTGATTCTCGCTGGTAGATCTAAACTACCCATCGCTGTTATTTTCGACGTATTTAAGGAGACAATTCCCACCTTTGTGCTGCTCCCCAACCGCCAGCGTGATTCTTTCTGCTGAATGGGGTGTCGTTAGGGTTAATTAGGGCACGATCCACTTCCCTGGGGGACAGAGTCTCATCTTTTCATGATTTGCTGCTCGACGAGTTATGCTTTTTGTTTTCAACGCCTCCTCTGCCCGCCGAGTCGCTTGTGCAGAGCGGGAGAAAGGGTGAAAAAGGGGAAAAATCTGCTTTATTATCCTATTTCGAACGAAACGGTCTCTTCTGATCTAACAGTTTTGCTTTGAACCGGTTTAACCATCCTGCTCATTTGAATCCGTTCTGGTTTTCGTCTCAGGGCGGATTTAATCGCTTGGATGCTGCGTTTTTCCCACTTTCCAAACGTTTCTGGTTTCCCTTTGCTTTTTCCTGCCTGTTTTGGGCTTGTTCTCCGGTCCTGAGCTCCCCGTTGGGTTTTTCTGGGGGGAAAAGCGGCTGTTTTGGGAGCCCCGGGTTGTGCGGGTGGTGAAAACCCACAAAGAACGTGAGCGGGAGTCACCGCCAAGCCGAGACTTAGAGCTTTGGAGCCTAAAATATGCTTCTAAATAAGCCCAGCCTAAAGCTGAGGTGGTTTTAGACTCTACATCTGAATATAGGATGATAATCCTTAGGCTCAGCCTGACTTTTTTTTAGAAGGAAATTGCCTTTTAGGTGTTGGTTTTAAGCCTGGTTATTGATCAAATACTCCGAGGCATCCATCAAGAGCTTAGGTTTAAGTTTAAGTTTAAGCTTAGGTTTAAGTCGGACGGGTCTCCTGTTGTTATAAAGGAGGTTGGTGACCCCTCTGCAGATTAAGAAACTCAAGATAAGCACAGGAGCTTGTGGTGGAGGTTTTTGACCTCCGATGGGAACGATTTTAAACCAAATTCAACACTGAGGGTGTTCAGAGGGACTTGGCGTCTGATTTGGGTTGGGAAAAGATGATTTTTGGAGCATAAACCCTTTTCGAGATACAAACCCACTGAATCCTCGAGGGAAAACCTCGTCGGCGTTGGGAATTGCGCCTTGGATGGGCGAATCTCTGTTTGTACCTGGACGTTCCCTTTCAGCATCCTAATCCTCGGCAAGCGCCGCGCTCGCGTTTCTCCTCATTTCCTGCTGGTTTTGTTAAAAACCCCTGATGTTTTCATCTCCTATTTTTTCCTCCTGTTTCGGCTCCGTCCGGGCGCCGATTTATTTAAACGCTCCGGTCGTCGATTCTCCCGAAGCTCCCTCAGCACGCGGAGCCGTCTGAGCTGAGCTTAAGGGGAAGGAAAACCCTGCCCGGCGTCCCCAGTTCCGGTAATCCTGCTTCTGTTGGATTATTCACCGCTTTCTTGGCTTTTCCCAGGAAAACCCGTATCCTCGGCGATATCCGGCGTGCGGACGCGGGCTTTGCGGCGTCGAAACACCATTCGTGCCGTCGCATCCGCGGCCACTGAAAATCTGGGTGAGTCGGGTACCAAAAGGGCTGGGGTTGGGTTATCTGAGCGGCCACGCTGGCTTTCGCCAAATCCTCGCCGATTTTGAGGCGTTCGGTGTCGGTTAAAGCCAACGGAGAGATCAAATTGTGCGCTCGGATCGTTGTCAATACGGCGACCGCTTTGGCGCGGAACAGCCTGATTGTGCATTAAAAAAACCAGCAAAAAATGAGATCTATTGAGCAAAACTGGGGTTTATTTTATTTAAGCCAGCCCTTCTTGTTCAGTCGATATCCAGGACGGATTCAGCAGCGACTCAACGAACAAAGGCTTTTAAACCCAATTCCTGGCTGAAATCGGTGTTTTATTCGCCCGCGTTTGCCGTGCCGGATCAAGGGTCGCTTGGGCGTTACTAAAACCGCACTAAAGTCCAAAGAAATTGCGCTCGGGGTATAAACCGCAAATATTACTGGGGAAAAAAGCTACGTGGGAGAAGTTGGGAAGCATTAATGAGTAGAAAAACGTGCTTTTAAGCCTTTAACGAGGCGCGTTAGGTCGGCGAGTTAATTTGGCACAACCTTGGGCTTCATTTTGTGGTTGTTATCACCGGCTGCGTTGTGTGTTTGCTGGGACACGTGTGTCGAATCTTCGCTATTTCAGGTGGATTTTTCCCCACCCGATTTGCCGTGAAATTGCGATTTTAACACTGATTGATAGGCTTGGAAGTCCTGGCGGGTTTCTCCACATTAGGAGAAGTGCTTAAATAACTTTTAGGGCCGTTATTCGCAGGTTCAACAGAGCGGGAGAATTTGGGCGACTCTTCGTTAGTCTGGTTTTGGCAATTAAAAATTGGTGATTTCGGGGGGGAAAAAGTGAATTTCCATGGCGACTTAATAATTGAACAGCAATAGAATTACAAGCACCAACTTTTTGGAGTGAAAAACCTCTTTCTTGAAGCAAATGATACATTAAATCCTAATTGTTCCTCTGATTTTCCCGGTAAATCAGTGAACACATTCCAGCTGTTCTCCCCAGGCCGTTAATTAAGGGATAATTCATTAGAAGGTGATTATTTAAACTTTAATCCAATGTAACTCTGTTTTCAGGTTCTACGTGAATCGGTTGCTGGTTTTGCGGTGGGGTCTTCGCCTTTTTTTTAGGGGAAAAATCCTTATTTTCCCTGTTTCTGGGGGTTTTGTCGCATCCTTGTGTGCTCTTCAAGTCTTGACTTAAATTAATTGGGATTAAACCGTTTTCCTCACTTTCTCCCCCCCAAAGGGTATTTAAAAGCCACTAAACATACAGGAGGTAAATTATTATTATTATTATTACGGGGCCGTGAGGATTTAACGAGCTCATTCCGTCCCCCCGTGTCCACCTTCCACAGGGGCAAACCCCAGTAAAGCCCGAGTGCGGCCCTAAGCTCAGCTTAACCTCCAACAGACCAGCTCTAACATGCCAATTAACACCTGGTGCTAATTGTGGTGTGACAAAGCTCAGCAAGACCGCCCGCACTTTTCCAGCGTTCTCACTCCCGGGGTGGGTGAGTCTCATTTGCTTTAGCTTAATTCTCCACTTTAAGCTAAGTTTAAGCTTAAAGTTCTAAGCCAAGTTTAAAGTTTTAAGCGTTTAGTTTAAGCTAAGTTTTCTTCAGTAAAAAAGTTAAACTTTTTAAAAGGTAAAGTTCAACTTTTAATTGCCAAGACCAGACTAACCAACGGCACATTCCTGCTTCTCTCATCGATAAGCTGAGCTTAAAGTTAGTCAGAGCTGTTAAGCCGGGCTTTCTCTGGCCTCTTTCTGGACGTGCCGAGTTCCTTTCGTAGGGGGCAAAATGTCGCATCTTCCGTATCCTTTACGGTCCCTGAAAATGAAATGAAAGTTTTGGGGTTTTTTAATTAGTTTAATTTATTTATTGGCTCTACCGTGCCCCGAGCCGGCTCTGGAGGCGGGGCGGGTATTTAACAAGCGCAAACGATGGTTAAAAGCTGTCGATATTAAAAAGCCGTCGTTTGTGGTTAAAATTGTCTTCCTACAAGCTTAAATTTTTGGTGATTTGGGGCAATTTTTGGGGATTTCCCTGAAAAGCCGGAGCGGGAATGATGGAGCGATTGCTGCTCTGGCCTCCAGGCCACGGACGGGTCTCCTGTTGTTAAGCCGGGCTTTGAAGCACTTAAACCTGAGTTAAACGCAGGCCTTGGAACCAACTGAGCAGGACTTTTTGGGGCTGGAAGGATCTTTTTGAGTCATTTGCAGGTTATTTTTTTTTGTTTGGGGACAAAGGCAAAGGATAGAAGGTAACGCTGGTTTTTGGGGGCTGTAGTTCTGAATTAACGTGTGTTTCTTCTCCTCACAGATCTTTCTTTCGATAGTCGCTTCAAAAATGAGGGTCAGAGGGTTGAGCTGGTGAAGAACCCAACGCCCGAAGGATCGACTCCCATTTCAGGTACTTATTCTGAATTTTACTCCTTTGCCCACGAGTTTGGGATTTATACGTTAAAATATAGCGAATTCTCGGGTTGTAGCCTCCAATTAATCGCGGTGTTTGTTCTGAGCAGGTCCGGGATCTGAAGGCATTTGTGCCTGAGGCCACAGGAGATCGATGGACAAGCCAAGCGACTTCTGACTCCGCATCGTTTTCTGGGGCAAAATTCTATGGCAATGTATCCGACAAGGTAACGTCCTTTTTGCTGCGTTTATCGGGCAAGAGCGTCCCTTTCGTACGGGGCTTAGAGAAACCAGCGCCAACCCGAGCTCAGAGCCCGGAAGAGTTAAAACCCGCTATCCAAACCCCCAAATCCGGGGGTGGTAGCGATTGGTGTTGGGTTTAGACCAGTACCAGCGACGAAACGCGGGATTTAAGCGGGAGTTTAAGGCTCAAAATGGTCGAGGTTAAGGCCTCGAGGTTTTTTCAGCACTGGAGCCCCAAAGCAAATCGATAACCCCACAAGCGGAGGGATGAGAAATGTTTTCTTCCTCGCTTTCCCCCGTATCGCTTGAAACTGGTGACTAACGAGGCTCTCGCACAATATAGAGTGGTCTTCTCTAATTAATAGCTGTGTTTCTTAAGCTTAAAACTGAAACTAAAGATAACTTTAGGTTATCTACCTAAAAATTATCCATCTAAATTATCGATTTATCTACCTAAAGATGATCTGCTGAAGTGGTATTATCTATAGATGATCTACATAAAAGTTGTCTACCTAAAGATCATCTACCGCAATATTGTCTACCTAGATTATCTGCCTGAACATCGTCAACCTAAAGATTAGCTACCTAAACAACTACCCAGGTATTAGCTACCTAATGTTATCTACCCAAATTATCTACTTAAAGTTATTATCCACCTAGACTGTCTACCTCAATTAGCTACCTAAAGATTATCTACTTAAATTAACTACCTGAAGATTATCCTCTTAAATTAACTACCTGAAGTTTATCGCCTACCTAAATTAGCTACAGAAAGCAGGTAACGTGAATTAAATGTGGGTCTGCCGGCTGCGCGGTTCAGCTGCAGCCTCCCCGAACCTAAAAACCAGATTTTTGGCATTAAATTGGGAGTGGTTGAGGCCACTGAGAAGTAGCCGAGTGTTGGCCAACACCAACTGAACTCCTCGTGGTGTTGGCAAACCCAACCTGGAGCTGAACCTGGTGCCTACGAGGAGCGTTTGGCTCGTTAGAGCCTCGTTTCGAGGTAATGAAGACTCCTAATGGAGAATGTTTGAGTCCTGGTTGAGCAGATTAGGCAAGAACAGGGCTAAACCGGGGTAAATTGCCTCAGAATGTCCGTTACGTTTGGAATGTTGACGTGATTTGTTGGGACAACACAGCGCTGTCGCTAAGATTGCCTGAGCTAGTCTGGCGGAGGTTCGCCGGTTTATTTTTAAGCTGAGCCTTGTACTGAAAGCTGTATTTGCAGTGCCCTCACGTCCCTTGTGGCTCTGCAGGGTGTCCGGTGAGGAATGCAATGGGATCAACAGCATGTCGGCGGAGAGCGGCCCCGGAACGAGACTGAGGAACCTGCCGGTGATGGGGGACGGACTGGAAACCACCCAGATGTCCACGGCGCAGTCGCAGGCTCAACCGCAGCCCGGCGGCGGCGTCGGCGTGAACCCCCCTCCGCCGGAGACCTCCAACCCCAACAAGCCCAAGCGCATGACCAACCAGCTGCAGTATCTGCTCAAGGTGGTGCTCAAGACGCTGTGGAAACACCAATTTGCGTGGCCTTTCCAGCAGCCCGTGGACGCCGTCAAGCTGAACCTCCCTGTGAGTCTGCGAGACAACCAGCGGGGCTGGAGAACAAGCGCGATGGGGGGCGGATGAAGGGGAGACCTTCTCGCTCATCTCGGGGCTCAACGTGGTGGCCCAAGGGACATAAGAATCACCTCAGGGCTCAAAATGGCACCAGAATCACCTCAGGGCTTAAAATATCCCCGGGGCACCGCAGTCGCCTCAGGGCTCAATGTGGTGGCACCAAGATCACCTCAGGGCTCAACATGGGGCTCAGAATGGCGCCAGAATCACCTCAGGGCTCAAAATGGCGCCAGAATCACCTCAGGGCTCAACGTGGGACCCCAGGGGCACCAGAATCACCTCAGGGCTCAAAATGGCGGCCCCAGTGATGGCGGGATCACTTCAGGGCTCAAAATGGTGCTAAAATCACCTCAAAACACAGAATGGTGGCCCTAGGGGCACCAGAATCACCCCAGGGCTCAACATGGTGGCATGAAGATCATCTTAGGGTTCAAAATGTTGGCCGTGGGGCATAAAATCACCTCAAAACACAAAATGGCGGCCCCAGTGGCACCAGAATCACCTCAGGGCTCAAATGTGGCCCCAGGGGTGTTGGGGTCACCTCACACCAAGAAAACCCTGGAGGAGCTGGAGCGGGTTGAGAGGAGGGAACGGAGCTGGGGAAGGGGCTGGAGAAGGAGGTTGAGGTTGGAAATTTGGGGTCATTTCTTCCCCAAAGGGCTGGGGGGTGTTGAACAGGCTGCCCAGGGCAGTGCTGGAGTCGCCAGCCCCGAGGGGTGAACAACGAGGTTCTCGGGGACGTTTTAGCGCCAGAGTTGGGTTCTGGTTGGACTCGATGATCTTAAAAGGTCTTTTCCAACCAAAATCATGTAGTGCTTCTCAATTGGCACAGAAACCTTTTTGTGCCGCACGTGGCTCGTGTCACTGCCCATCGCCTCAGCCCGGGCACCATCACCAGGAGCAGCGAGAGTCAAACCCCAGAAACCGAAGCATAATTAACTGTTTATTCTATTAAATACCAGCAGCATCCCCTCTGCTGCGCATCTGCTTCGGACCCTTCCACCTCCCACCAGAGATTCGGTCCCTCCATCCCTTCCCCTTCCTCTCGAGCGATGTTTTTGCGTAACACCCCCTTTTTTTGGCTCTTTTAAGATAAACCACCTCTAAATATATAATCTGTTACCCCGGCGTTAGGCTATTGAATTTCTTCGCGGCAGGAACGGGCTCCCTGTTGCGCGTGGAGAGCGCCGGTTCTCTAGCGCCGGCGTTTCCAGCCTTTTTGTTCTCTAAATATAGCACCTCAGAATGGAAACACCTTAGTTTGCGCTAATCCGGCTGCGTTTAAGGGGCTGTAGTAAATCTGATTTCCCTGCTTGTCCTCCTGTCGCTGCGTTCGGCCGGCGACCTCCTGCCCGGCGGCATTCGCTCCCGTAAGACCTTTAGCAATTACTTGGCACCGTTACCAACCGAAACCCCAGAACGGAGCGATTTTGGTTCCTCTGGGATTAAATTATTCCTCTACTGAAGGTTCGTTCTTCTATTTAATTAAAAATCCCAGCTGAGAGGTGGCTGGGGAGGAGTCTGGCAGGTAAATATCTGCTGGATTTGGAGGGTTTGGGGTGATCTAGAGGAATCTCGATCCGTAAACTCCGTGAAAACACGTATTGGGGTGATTTTGGGGTTCCCACGCTGACATCTCCCTCTTTGCCCTTTGCAGGATTATTATAAGATAATTAAAACTCCGATGGATATGGGAACAATAAAGAAACGTTTGGAGAATAACTACTACTGGAACGCTCAAGAATGTATCCAGGATTTTAACACGATGTTTACAAACTGCTACATCTACAATAAGGTACAAAACGGTCCCGAATCTGCGTTTTGCCAAGGGAAAAAACCCTCATTGGGCCAGCGTGGAAACGCGTCCGTCAAGGGAACCACTGAGCTCAGCTTTAGCAAGACGAACGGGATTAAACTGAGCTCAGACTTCCCTCCCGCAGGAATTATTACCGGACAGCCTCAGCCTAGACGTTGTTTCTTCTTTTTTTTCCCCCTTAAAAGGGAATTTTTAAGATTTTCTTAAGGTCTTGCTTGAGCAGAGGCACAAACGTTATCGAAGAAATGCTTGCGAGTTGGGTCTGTGCTTCCTGTTGTCTCTGCTTTTGTGACAAAGACAATTCGAGGCTGGTTGGGAACTCAAATCTGATGGGGAAAAACAGATTTCTAATCTAATAGGGATTAGATTTCTCGTCTGTACTAGAGATCAGGGCAAGAAACCCTGAGTGTCGCACCTTCGTTATCTAGAGATTAAGATATTATATATATTTGTTTTATATATATGTATTATGTATAGATTAAGAAATCTAAGAGTGATTAGATTTCTAGTCTATGATAATTATAGACGTCTAGTCTGTAATAATTATAGATGTCTAGTATATAATAATTACTGTTTTCGAATCTAGAATAATTCTAGATTTCTAATCTAGAATACTTACTGTTTTCTAATCTATGTTCTAGATTAAGAAAACCTGAACGCAGCACCATCTTAATCTATAGATTAAGCAAACCTGAGCGTAGCACCATCTACAGCACAATCTAGAACACAGATTAGACTTCTGATCTAACGCAGATTTGATTTCTAATCTATAATATAGATCAAGCGAACCCAAACGTTGCACTTTATAGATTTAAAAAGCCCAAACGCAGCATATGTAGCAGCATTTTTAACAAACGGAGTTTGTCTCGCTTAATTTGTCCTCTCTCTTTTTCCTCCAGCCAGGGGATGACATAGTCTTAATGGCAGAAGCTTTAGAGAAGCTTTTCCTGCAGAAAATCTCCGAAATGACGCAGGAGGAGACGGAAATCGTTATAGCGCAGACGAAGGGGAGGGGGCGCGCGAGGAAGGAACCAGGTACGGCCCCCAAATTAATCCCGCGACCTTCGCCGTTAAGCCGGGCTCAACTTCACCCCTCGGTGCGGGGACCTGGTTTCATCCGAACCGGACTCGGGGGAGGTTTGATCGGGGTGTTAATTAAACCCGAACGTCCTTGCAGGGGATCGCGGGTGCGCTCGTTTTATCGTGTAGAATGGCAAAAAGGGGATGGGGAGGAGGGCGGCTGCACCGCAACCTAAAAGTCCCTGGTCTGCAGCTTCTGGGCATCGTTTTGGGGAGAAAAGGAGCGTTTGGCGCGGGTTTTGCAGTAAGTTCAGCTCCGCTGAGGCGCGTGCGGTGTCAGTGCCGGGCAAACGTCGTCGTTCTCTGCTTTGCCATGAAGGTAAAAGGCTGAGAGCGATAGTAAAATTAAATGGAATTAGTAAAATTTCTGCTGGGGGAGGAGCCGGGATGATGAAATATCCCTCGCAATAACCTCGACGGGAAAGTCCAGCTCTTCACAAACAGCGTGAATTTTGTCGGATGAGACGTCTTGGAGTTTTGCAGCCGCTTTTCGTGCCCTCCCGGGTGGACTCGGTGCCGGGAAAAAAGCCGTTTTGTGTCAAAAAGGCCTCGGTGAGCCCGGAGGAGCCGCTGGTGCCAGCCGTGGAGCAACGGGGGAACCGAGCCAAACCCAACGGTTCCAAGCGGCACAGCCTGCCCTGCAGCTTCCTCCGGTCACCGTTTCCACACCTCATTTATTAATGAGGTGATAATTTGGGATGGATAACGATGCTTGACGAGCTGCCCGAAGGTGGATCCACCGACCTGGGCTCTGCCCAGCCCCTGGCTAAGCCCCGTTTTTTTTTAAGCTGACCCGATGGATTTACCTCTTCTCGCCCTTTTTCAGGGCTGAAATATTAACCCCCGCGCTTCAGACTCTGCGGAATGTCGAACCGCAGTCTTTTAAACCCTGTTTAAGGTCATAGAGCAGTAAAATTTGCATCTTTTGATACCTTAAGACTTTGTGTTAATGATGTAGGGTGGGGTTTTTTTGAAGCTTTTGCTCCCGGATTTGTCACTTCCAGGATCAAAAAGGATCGTTTTGCTCGTTTAATCTAGTCCTCTATTACGTAACATAAAAGCGCAAGTTCAGCTGCGGATTCAGTTATTTACAGTCTGTCCTGTAGGAAAACACCGTAAAGAGAGTGAAAAACTAATCTGGGATCCCAGCAGGGTTGTGAGATCCCAGCAGGACCCATGGGATCTCAGCTGAACCCACAGGATCCCAGCAGGACCATGGGGTCCCAGCAGGACCCATGGGGTCCCAGCGGCACCACGGGATCCCAGCAGCACCCACAGGATCCCAGCAGGACCATGGGATCCCAGCATCACCACAGGATCCCAGCAGGACAATGAGATCCCAGCTGATCACACAGGATCCCAGCAGGACCCACGGGATCCCGCCAGGTTCCCCCCCAGGATCCCAGCAGCACCATGGGATCCCAGCAGTGCCCGTAGGATCCCAGCAGAACCCACGGGATCCCAGCAGCACCCATGGGATCCCAGCAGGACCCACAGGATCCTGTAAAGGAAAATAAAAGGGAAGAAAGGAAAGGGAAAGCGGGACTCACCCTCCTGGGCGAGAGAAGGGGCTTTTGGCCTGAGCTCGAGCTTTTGCCGGGCAGGTTTTGTCACCATTTTTGGCTCCGTTTTGCCCAACGAGCCATAAAAATAATCCTCACAAAGGAAAAAGCGGCCGGCGTTTGTCCCCGGTCGGTTCCTCGAGAACGGGAACCGCAAGCTGCCGATGCGATAACGCGCGACGTTCTTAGAGTTGCCTCATTACAACGCGTGAGTCGTTTTTCCCCTCCGATTCGTGACGTTTGAAGCGCGCGGCCGTTCTCTCTCTTTTCTCTCGCCAGTGACATCTAAACCGGGCTCGTCGGCCGTTCCCAACGCCACCCCGGCCTCCTCCCCGGCGCAGCTGCCGCCGCCGCAGCCCCTGCCGTCGGCGCCGCCGCCACATCCCTTCCCCCCCGTCACCCCCGACCTCATCGTCCCCGCGCCCGTGATGACGATGGTGCCTCCGCAGCCGCCCGCGCCGGCCCCG
>VWYH01000489.1:64810-81022 GCA_013399365.1 Pampusana beccarii
CCCGCCCAGCCCGTCAAGGTGAGTCTGTCCTTAATTATCTTAACGGGACGGCGTGGTTATCCGGAACGCCGCCCTCCGCCTTTGGTCTTGCTGCCCGAGCCGCGTTTGAAGGCGAACGGCGGCAATTTGGGCCAAAAATTCATGTTTCGAGTACGGTTCTCGCTGTTGAGTAGCGAAGGTGACCGTGCTGGCGCTCTGAGCCGGCTTCAAGTTAAACATGACTAATTCCACCCTCTTAAAACCTTCCTTGAGCTTTGTACGACTCAGGGATTCGATCTTGACTCGCCGCGGTGACTCGCGCCCTTGACCTTTGCTGTAGAGCGGAGATTTTTTACGTAGAGCTCCGTACGGGTCAACGGATGGCAGTGTTTTTTGGAAGGGTTGTCATCGTAGCGTTGGGAGTCACAAGCGACGGCCAATCCGAGTCCCCGCCGCGAGAAACGCCGAAAACGCAGCGCCGGGAGTAAAATGGCTTTCTGGTTTTTTTTTTGCCTTGGGTCGTAGACAAAAAAAGGGGTGAAGAGGAAAGCAGACACCACGACGCCCACCACCATCGACCCCATCCACGACTCCTCGTCTCTCCCCGCCGACCCCAAACCCACCAAATGCGGCCCCCGCCGGGAGAGCAGCCGCCCGGTGAAGCCGCCAAAGAAGGACGTTCCGGACTCTCAACAACACGCCGTAGAGAAGAGCAGTAAGATCTCGGAGCAGTTGAAATACTGCGGCGGGATCATCAAGGAGATGTTCGCCAAGAAACACGCGGCCTACGCCTGGCCCTTCTACAAACCCGTGGACGTGGAGGCGCTGGGGCTGCACGACTATTGCGACATCATCAAACACCCCATGGATCTGAGCACCATCAAAGTAAGTCGAACGCAAAACCAAAAAGAAGATGATTTTTCTCCCCGCGCCGTCCGCCACGTTGGTTTTGGCCGCGGGTTTTCGGGTACGTTCGGTCTTTTTTTAAATTCTCCTCTCGCCGTTCTTAACTTGAGGAATTCCGTCCGGAACCGGCGTCGTTCGGAACGGCTCTTGGGAAACGCTCACTTGGGGGTTTGATAGAAAAACTTGTGTTACTGTACAAATCCACCCTGTTATCATTGTTTGAGCCCAGGAGGTGGCCCCAGAGAGCAGAAATCCCAGGAATAAGGAGATTTGATTTAAAATAACCCAGAGTTTTCAATTATTTTTTAAAAAAACCCCTTCTTTCTGAGGTTTTCTGCCAGAATTAAGCTTCTCTTAACCACAGGTAGTTCCCTCTACTTTAAAATTTCTTCATTTTGAGGGTTGACCGCAAATTCATCCAGGTTTCCACTTGGAATGTTAATTAATCGTCACAGTTGTTTCATTTTAAAATTGCAAAATCGTCCATGTTTCCCCTTGAAATGGTCGTTCATGGTTCCGAAGTCTGAACTTTTGAGTTAGGAAACCTTAATTCCTTCTGTGGAAATCTGCAGCTTTTTAGTTATCGAGTGTTAATTGGTGATTTTGAAGCCTTTAACTTTTTAGTTACCAAACCTTAATTTGTGATTATTTTTTGGTTACCAGACCTTAAATCGCAATTTAGAAGTTGTGAAGTTTTTAGTTACCGAACCTTAATTCATTATTTTGAAGTTGTTAATTTTTTAGTTACCGAACCTTTATTCATTGCTTTGAAGTCGTTAATCTTTTAGTTACCAAACCTTAATTTGTGATTTAAAAGTCGTTAATTTTGTAGTTACTGAACCTTAATTGACGATTTTGAAGTCGTTAGCGTTTCAGCCCCACGCGTGGGCAGGTCCAGCTCAGCTCCGACTCCTTCGCCCACGTTGGGTTTGGTTTTAAATCACACCCTTGATGCTGTTCAGAAGAAAACTGCGTGTTCTCCGTGACTCATTTGGGTCAAAAGCAGCTAATTTGGGTCAAAAGAACGACTCAATTAGTTGTTTCTTTGACCAAAATGTATCGTTCCTTTGACCCAAATCAGTCGTTCTTTTGACCGAAACCAGTCGCTTTTGACCAAAATTGGTCATGGAGAGCACGTAGGCCTCTTCTGAACAGCGTGAGGACCCCGTAGTCCGCTCTAATTTTTATAATCCATCTGCCGTTCTTTGTTTGACCCAAATTAGTTGTTTCTTTGACCAAAATTAGTTGTTCTTTTGACCAAAATCAGTCATTCCTTTGCCCAAAATCTGTCGCTTTTGACCAAAATTAGTCATGGAGGGCACATCGGCCTCATCTCAACAGCATCGAGGATGCCCGTCGTCCTCTCTAATTTTTATAAACCATCCTCAATCCTTCGTTTGACCAAAATTAGTCATTCCTATGACCCAAATTAATCATTCTTTTGACCCAAATCTGTCATTCCAACGTAGGGAGACAGCGGCCACCCAAACCCGTGGCCACCCCGGCCTTGCGTTTCTTCCACCAATCCATTTATTGCGTTTGCCCCGTCAACCGCGCTGAATTTTGTTTGATTTGCGCCTTTTCTCTCCCGTTTAGTCCAAACTGGAGAACCGGGAGTACCGAGACGCTCAGGAATTCGCGGCCGACGTGCGACTCATGTTCTCCAACTGCTACAAGTACAACCCGGCCGACCACGAGGTGGTGGCCATGGCGCGAAAACTGCAGGTAAGGCCGCGATCGCCGCAACCCGACGGCTTGCGACTTATGTATCCGGCCTAAAGGCCGCGTGCTCGTCGAACAACATCCAAAAAAGGCCAACGTGGCTTAATTGGGCTGGCTTAATTTGAGCTGAAATACCGAGTAAGTGTGTATTTCACCATGATTTTAGCCTGAATTTAGTAAAATTCACCCTCTCGCTTGTGTTTTTTGAACATGAAGATTAAAAAAGGCGTTTTTTGAATGTAGAAAATCAGAAATAACCCGGTTTTCTGCTTTTTCACACCGTTTTTCTCACCATTTCTCCGAACCAGGACGGGTCAGCCCACACAAAACAGTAGCTGATTAACCCCTGATTAACAAGATGTTAATTAGCTTGTTATCTCCATTTTCTGGGGGGTTTCCAAGGGATCCTTCACACACGAAGGGATTTTCACATCCCAGGTGCTTCAGAATTGACAGATTGTTTTTTAATTTCATGCAAAGGAGGTTTTAATTTGCCTTCCTTGTAATTAAAAACCTGGATAGGTATTAAAAAATACAACCAGACTCTAAACACAACCAGGTCTAAACACGACCAGGCTGCAAATAAAGCCAGGTGTAAGCACAGCCAGGCTGTAAATAAAGCCAGGTCTAAACACAACCAGCCTGTAAATAAAACCAGATCTGAACACAACCAGGCTGTAAATAAAGCCAGGTCTAAACACATCCAGGTCTAAGTACAACCAGGTCTGAACACTACCAGGCTCTAAATAAAACCAGCTTTAAACACAGCCAGGTCTGAATAAAAATGGATCTAAACGCAACTAGGTTTTAACACAACAAGGTCTAAATACAACCAGGTTCTAAATAAAACCAAATCTAAACACAACCAGGTTCTAAATAAAACCGGGTCTAACCACAACCAGTCTCTGAATAAAACCAGGTCTAAACGCAACCAGGTTTTAATACGAGGTCTAAATACAACCAGGCTCTGAGCACAACCAGGTTTTAATACAAGGTCTAAATAGAACCAGGCTCTAAACACAACCAGGCTCTAAATAAAACCAGGTGTAACTACAACCACGCTCTGAATAAAACCAGGTCTAACCACAACCAGGGTGTCCCACGTTACCTGCCTTATTGTGGGTTTAAATGAAAATGGGTTATTAAATCGGGCTTTAGGAGGAAAAAGAACTTTGACACAGTGGAGTAAAAGGAATCAAAGCGACGTTTTACGCGTCGCTCCGAGGACAAGAGGCACCGTCCCGGCGCAGGGTTTGGGTCGAATCAAGGGGTTTCGTGGGGTGTAATTTGGGAAAATCCGGCAGGAGACACAACGTGGCCGCAAATCCGCCGTCGAAGATCCCAGGAACCCGGAGTCCGCAGCTTTTCAATGAGTCTCACCCTTCCGTTTTTCCCCCTCAAAACCATCTTAGAGACGCTCAAAATTCCGAGAGAATCGCAGATTTTGGGGAATTATTAGGTGGAGCCCCCCGCGCCCTCCTGTCCCGTCACCGACCCCCCAGCGCCGTTTCTCCCCCGTTTTCCAGGACGTGTTTGAGATGCGTTTCGCCAAGATGCCGGACGAGCCCGAGGAGCCGGCGGTTCCGGCCTCGTCCCCGGCTGCGCTGCCCCCGCCCACCAAGGCCACCGTCCCATCCTCCAGCGACAGCAGCAGTGACAGCAGCAGCGACAGCGACAGCTCGTCCGACGACTCGGAGGAGGAGCGCGCCCAGCGCCTGGCCGAGCTGCAGGAGCAGGTATGCGCCGCCCGCCGCCTTCCGTTTGCGCTCGGCCTCGGCGACTCGGCTCGGGTTCCCGGTCATGCCGCGGCGAGCGGGAGGTGGCGCCGAATCGTTGGGTTTAGAGGGGAACGCGGAGGAATTGGCGGGGTTTGGGGTTGGGGGGGGGGACACACGAAGGAGTTCGTGAGGGTGGGAATTTGTTGCCTGTGCTTGGGTGGTGAATCCGGAGCGGGCAGATTAATCCGGAGCGGGCAGATTAATCCGGAGCGGGCAAGAGAATCCCGAGCAGGCAGGAAAATCCCGAGCAGGCAGGAGAATCAGGAGCAGGCAGATTAATCCGGAGCAGGCAGGAGAATCCGGAGCACGCAGATTAATCCGGAGCGAGCGGGAGAATCCAGAGTGGGCAGAAGAATCTGGAGCAGGCAGGAGAATCCCAAACAGGCCAGACTCTCTGCAACTGCATCTCCTGCATCCTTCCCATTAGTGGCATCATTAGCGCCGCTAATTAAAGCATCATTAGCGCCGACGAAGGGAGCAGCCGCTTCTCCCTTAGCGGGGAGAAAGGCTCCGGAGAGGTTTGTCTCCTGCTGCAGCGGGCGGTGCTTTAATCCGTAGAAACCAGCGCGACAAAAAGCTGGAAAAATTAATTAAGGATTGAGCGTTAGGTAATTGAGAAAAAAAGTTAATTAATATGGAGGAGGTGGCGGGGAAAAGGGCGTTAATTGGTGTGCGTTTGGCAGCTGAAAGCCGTGCATGAGCAGCTGGCGGCCCTGTCCCAGCCGCAGCAGAACAAACCAAAGAAAAAAGAAAAAGACAAAAAGGAGAAAAAGAAGGAAAAGCACAAAAAAAAGGAGGAGCTGGAGGAGGCCAAGAAGAGCAAAGCCAAGGAGCCGCCCACCAAAAAACCCAAGAAGAGCAACAGCACCAGCAGCACCTCCAGGTGAGCCCCGACTGCCCCCGGTACCGGCGGTGACACTGATTGGCTGTTGCCAGGGCTTAAACTGAGCTTTGAGTGTCTAAGAGTAGCTTAAACTGAGCTTTGGGTGTCTAACGGCAGTTTAAATTCAGTTTTGGGTGTCTAACGGCAGCTTAAACTCAGCTTGCGGTGTCTAGCAGCAGGTTGAGCTCAGCTTTGGGTGTCTAAAAGCAGCTTAAACTGAGCCTTGGGTGTCTAACAGCAGCTTAAATTCAGCTTTGGGTGTCTAGCAGCAGGTTGAGCTCAGGCTTAGGTGTTTAACAGCAAGTTGAACTCGGCTTTGAGTGTCTGACAGTGGGTTGTGCTCAGCTTTGAGTGTCTTAACAGCAGCTTAAACTCAGCTTTGAGTGTCTAGCATCAGGTTAAGCTTGAATTTGGGTGTGTAACAGCATGTTGAGCTCAGATTTATTGTCTGACATGAGACTGAGCTCAGTTTACTGCATCTCAACCTCATGGTCGAGCTTTCAGTGCCAAAGCTGTTCCTTTCCTGGACAAAAACTAAAAATACTTCATCCTGAGTGTTTTAGTGGTTAAACCTCAGAGGTTAGACCTGAGTGGCCAACGTCAGCTTGAGCTCAGCTTACTGCATCCCAGCCCCATGGTCGAGCTTTCAGTGCCAAAGCTGCTCCATTCCAGGGCAAAAACTCAAAAATATTAAATCCCGACTGATTTAGTGGTTAAACCTCAGAGGTTAGACCTGAGTGGCCAACGTCAGCTTGAGCTCAGCTTACCGTATGCCAGCCTCACGGCTGAGCTTTCAGCACCAAAGCTGCTCCATTCCAGGATGCAAAATCAAAGATACTAAATCCCGAGTGGTTAAATCTCTGATCTTAGACCCGAGTGGCTGCTTTGGGGTGTTAGGCCGGGTTTATTTTAACACTGGTCCTTGTTTGAAGTAGTAAGAAGGAGGCGGCGGTGCCCAAGAGCAGCAAAGCGGCGCCAGCCTACGAGTCGGAGGAGGAGGAGAAGTGCAAGCCCATGTCGTACGAGGAGAAGCGACAGCTGAGCCTGGACATCAACAAACTCCCCGGCGAGAAGTTAGGCCGGGTTGTTCACATCATCCAATCCCGGGAGCCCTCGCTGAAAAACTCCAACCCCGATGAGATCGAAATCGACTTCGAAACCCTCAAACCCTCCACCCTGCGCGAGCTTGAGCGCTACGTCACCTCCTGCCTGCGCAAGAAGAGGAAACCCCCGGGTAGGTCGGGCTTAAAACCGGGTTTAGCGCCTCGCTCCGGGTTCTCGGTCTTGAGGAGAAAAAGGGGAGGAGGGATTTTGGTGCTCGGTGGCGTCGTCTGGTGAAAGCAAGGATTTGTGGGTGTTTTTTTAAAAAGTTTATTGATTTTTAGAAAAAAACAAGAAATTTCATTTCTTTTAAAAATTGTTATTTTTAAGAGTGTTGTTTGATTTTTCAGATTTTAATTAAAAAATTTCAAGATATTTTACATTTTATCAATGTAAAAATTACTTATTTTTAAAACTTCCATTTATTAACATTTTGATTTTCTACAACCTTTAAATTCTTATTTCTTTTTAAAAAATAATTTTAACGCTTTCTTTTTTAAAAAAATTTTAACTAATTCTTAAAATTTGGGGTTCTTTCCAAATTTTTCCTTCTTTTCAAGATTTATTTTTTAAACTTTCTTTTTTAACATTGTAATTAATTTTTAAATGTTTGTTCTATTTATGAATTTTAAAATATTTTCAAAACTTTATTTTTTACCATTGCAATTTTAAAATGTTTGTTCTATTTATGAATTTTTCTTTAAAATTATTTTAAAGACGTGTTTCTTTTTGGACACTGTAATTTTTAAAATTTTGGGTTATTTTAAATCTTATTTTTTTATTTCTAAAACTTCCAGGTTTAAAAAATCAATTTTTTAGAATTTAATTTCTTAACATTGTATTTAATTTACAGTTTCTCTATTGACACAATAATTAAATCCTCCCACGAGGCTGGAATTTGGTGGCCGCAAATTCCGGAATCCCCACTAAATCTCAATATTTTAGTTCCAATTAATGTCGTTACAACGAGCTCCTTTCAACCCAACACAGACGTTTGTCATTAAACCCATTAATGATCTTTCACCTCTATGTTATTTTTTTAATGGATATTTTAATGGATTTATATATATTTTTAATACACTTTCATACCTTTTAATCTAATTTAAGCTATTTTAGTGTTTCAATATATTTTAAATCTATTTTAGATCTGTTTTAAAACTATGTTTTAACCGTCAGTTCCATTTAAATACACGTTTTATACTAATGTTTACTTTCAAAACTATTTTAAATGCACATTTCTCTAATTAGTATCAATATTTTTAATGACCAAACCCAGATAAACGCTTTTGTCCATCGATCACCCGTAGCCAAAGTGGACATGGTGGTGACGGGGGGAGAAAAAAGGGAATTTAAAGGAAATTTTGCGATTTTCCATTTTCGGGGGGTGTCAATAACGTCTTAAAGGCCATTTGATGTTTTTCTGCTACTTCCGGCCGCCTCCTCAAACCAACGTGTTGGTGCAGCTTAAAAAAACAAAGGGAGTTTTTAGGCCCGGATTAAGCGCCTGGCTGGGCCCAAGGAGGAGGAGATGTGCCTGGTTTTAGGCTGGCCTAAAGTGGCTGCGTAAAGCCAGACGTGCTGCGATTAAGTATGTGGCTGGGCCCAAGGAGGAGGAGACCCCACTGGTCTTAGGCCAACCTAAAACCACTGTCTAAAGCCAGACTTTTCTGCCACGGAGGGGTTTAGGACAGGCTTAAATCCCATGGGTACGTCACTTGGGATGGTGACACGAGGGACAGACGCCCCCTGTAAAAAATCATCACCTCGGAGACCCCGCTAAGTCTGGCCTGGTGTAGGCCAGCAACAGAAATAAGCAGAGACGCAGGATTAAAGCTCGGTTTAGCCCATCTGCAGGAATATCCGGGCGCTGCGGATGGTGGTGGGAGCAGCAGGCAGGACTTGGGGGGGATTAATTACCCCTTAACGATGTCGTTATGGTCTCATTGCAGCGGAGAAGGTGGACGTGATCGCCGGCTCCTCCAAGATGAAGGGATTTTCCTCCTCGGAGTCCGAGAGCACCAGCGAGTCCAGTTCCTCCGACAGCGAAGATTCAGAAACAGGTTAGACGCAGCTTATTTAACGACTCAGTCCTAGACCTGCTTTCTGTATAAATAAATATGTTTTCATTCCTGTCTCGGTCTTTTAATTCTTACTCGAGAACGGAAAAGCCAAACCCGCGGCTCCCGGGTTTGCCGCACGTTGCCCGTTTTTGGGCTTGATGTGGGCGCCTTGGTGCTTCTTAAGCCGGATGCGGTGATTTTTCATAAGCTTTGCCTTGCTAAACCTGGGTCTGAGCGCGGGAGCCTAAACCCAGCGAGCTCGTTGTCTGCTTAATGACCTAGATCTGTGTTTTTAGAAAGACGCCGTATTTTTCCCTCAAAGGAGAGACTTAAACTGTTCTCATGCCACAGAGGGTGGAGAGAGAGGAAAAAAATGGGGGTTTATGGCAAAAACCTTCTTATTTTTAGGGCAGGTTTTAAGAAAACAAGGATTTAAGGTGGAATTTACAATTTCCGATCGCCACAGCGGCGTCTGCTCCGCAGAACTCAGCGCTTCTCCCTCCTACCAGCATCGCTTGGGCTGCAGTTAGGCTGAGCTTAAGTTCTTGTTCATGATTAGCCTTTTCCTTGCGACTGTTCCCTCCGTGGTTTTGGGGAAGCAAAGTTTGTGCCGCCGCTTAAAACTGGTTTTTCCTCCCGGCTGCTCGCTCAGCTCGCACTGCGGAGGTTAAGCTGCGCTTATCCCAGCACTTAGGCCAACGCTAAGACTTTTGCATCTCTAACGGGTCGGGAAATCAAGAGATGCACGGGGCAGAAAATAATCTGGAGTGTTTAGGAGGTTGGAGGGCTTTGCTGGAGCTTTTAGGCTTGACTTGTGGCGAGAAAATTGAATTATTTGGTTCTAAATCCTCCCCTTGCTTGATGGGGAAGAGCAAAACCTGCCGTAGTTATGCTCTTCCCTGAGGTTTTATCCAATTTATCTTGATTTCAACCAAAATAAACTGTGGCGATTGGCTTTATCCGGCTTCTTGTGTCACGTTGACCTTGGCCCACACCAGCGCATCCCAAATCCAGAGTTTTAATCCCGGCCTTAAACCCATCCGATAAGATTTACCCGCTAAATCCGTCCCCTACAAACCCCCAAATTGTGTTTTATTTCAATTTTGCTGGTTTTTCCCCCAAAGATCGGGGGGGGATTTCAGGGATCCCTCCGGGAATCAAATGTGGGAATTTTCAGGATGCGCCAGCGCTAATTAAAACTCCAAAAAGCGCCAAAAAATGGCCAAAAATGCTGGGTTTTGAGTGTTTCTCCCCAAAAGGTGGCTGGGCAGAGTTTATAAGGTTTTTTTGTCCTCTTTTGGGGCTGTTTTTCCCCAGATTTGGGAATGGTTTAAACTCTGGGTCTGCACCGGAGCTCAGGAATCCCACCTGTAACCACTGCGGTAGGGGCTTAAGACAATTAATCTCTTTTAATCAATTAGCTCCCAAGGCCGATGGGTTTTTGCTCCCCTCAACCAATTTTTCCTCCCTTTTTTGATAAAAATCTTTAAAAATTCTCATTAAAAAGCCCCAAATTTGCCCCAAATCCCGACATCTCCATCCCCGTATCTGCACCGTTACCGTTCCGTTGCTTTTAAGTTGGATTTTAAGCCCTTTTTAAAGACCTTTTCAGATGTTTTCAGATGGTTTTACACCATTTAGAAGACCTTTAAGGTTCTTTAAGACGTATTAAGGCCTTTTGAAGACCTTTTTAAGACCTTTCAAATGACCTTTTGAGATGTTTGATGACATTTTTGACCTTTTACCGTTGTAAAATATTGCCGTATTTCTGATTTTGCGAGCAGACGATCGTGGCAAGCTTTAGATTTTAAATTTTAAATTTGCCGGTAAGCTGCCAAATTTGCCCCGAAATTTTTCGGAAGACCCGGCGTCTCAATGGTCATCTGTTAACAAGGGTTTATTAATTAATAACCTTTTATTAATTTTCTTTAAATCCTTAATATTCCCTCCCGCAAGCTGCCCGATTTGCAACCCGGCGCTGTTAAAATCGGAATTATTCTTATGAAATCTGGAGCGTTTGGCCAAAAATCTGCCGGAATTCTGAAAACGGGAGGTTTCAAAGGGAGAAAAAATGACTGTCATAGCGGTTTGATCGGCTTGAGCCTTCGCGTGAGCTCTGGGAAACCGGTCGAGCGGGTTAAACCGGCTTCGTTTGTAATTAACGGATGCAAACGACCCCAAATTGGCGCTTGGGCTGGACCGCGGTTGGTGCTTGGGCAACTTTAAGCCCGGCCTGGGTTTGGTAGGCGCCAAATTTGGGTGGTTTAGCAGCAGACGGACCATTTTCTGCCTGTTGGTCGTCAGCGCTCGGCTGAGCCGGGTTATTTTATCCCCACAATGTTTCGGGATACGCTTCCCAGGACCCCAAAAGACGAGTTGGGGGGAGGAATCACGCAGCTGCACTAATTAATAGTAGCGATGAAAACTTTAGCAGTTAATTAGGAGCTTTCGGTTAGTTCGCGGTCGCTAAGTTTGCTTTTCTGCTGAAATTTCCCAAAGGGAAATTGAATTTATCCGCGAGTTTTATGCAGTTACGGAAGGGAGAAGGTTTTTGCAGGTTTTGAAGGTTTAATTCCAAGATACCCAGGTTTAAATCACAGGCACCTGGGTTTAATTCAGATGTACCCAGTTTTAATCCACAGGCACCCAGTTTTAGTCCCAGGGTGGCCGGTTTTAATTCAGGTTACCCAGATTTAATCTGCAGGTTTAACCCGCGGGTGCTGGTAGAGCTCAGTCCAACCAGCAGGCCAAGCCCATCCTCATGCGCTGCCTTAGTTTAGTGACATTTAGTCCCAGATCCATTTTCCATCAAATTTGAGAGAGAAATGGGTTGATTTAACCCAACCGTTAATGTTGGGGGGAAATAATTTGCTCCTTCTTGCCTGGTTCCCAGGCTTGGTTATCTATTAGGCTCGGTTTAGCCGCGGCAAGGTGTTGGTATGGGCAGGTTAATCCCGGTTTAAACCAAAGGTGCTGAGAAAAACCCAAATCCCTCCTTGGGTGCAGTATCCACCACCCCGTCGAGTGGCTTTTGTGGCAAATGTGGCAAATTTGGGTGTATTTAGTGGGATTTGGAGAATCGCGGCTGAGCCGGTGGTTCCAGCGCCGATGTCCATGATTCAGGGCAGAATTAGTTAAAATGAATATTTTCCACTAAAAACCAACATCAGCTGCTGAGTCCAGGAGGCCCCGTCGCAGCTCAGCTGCCCTAAATCGAATCAGGATTCCCTTCTATAAAAATATCCATATATTTATAATCAATATTGTATCCAAAAAGTTGCTTTTGGGGGTTGTATTTTTTAAGCTCACGTCGCTTTTTGAATTTATTATACATTTTTCCCCAAATTAACTTCGTTATTCTCCCGGGAAACGCAGGGGGAATTAAGTGGGATCCTGATTTTATTGGACTGTATAACTTCGTGCTTTTAGCAAACTTGTAATTTTCGATCTATTTTCAGATATTTTTTTTTTCCACTTAACCTTATTTGCTACAAATACTTTATCTAAATCTGTTTATGCTTTGAGATGTAACCACCAGCTTCTTCCCCTCCCAAAAAATAACCCCATAAAAATTGTATAGATTCGATAATTCTATTTTTAAATAATAAAATCAATAAAGTGGCTTGCTACAGAAAACGCACTTTTTTGTATAATGATGGAATTTTAACCAATAATGCGCGAATGATGCCGATAGTGAACTGTACGTCGGCGTTTTGCCGTTCCAGGTGATTTCGGGTGGGAGTAGAAGTTGAGGATTTAGGGATAAATGAAATAAAACGGCGGCTGCCCGAAGGCCACAGGAGCCTCATGCGCTGAGTTAAACTTCCCACCCTAAAAATGTCTGGAGATGGCATCACAGAAATGACGTTTTTCTTGACTCGCCGTGATCTGGAGAGACGTTGAACCACACAACGCTAAATGTGACCCAACAACCATCGTCAACGGTGAAGAACTTCAGCCTTCGCTTGGGTTGGCCAAGTTCGTTGTATCTCCAAAGTCGACGATGCCACCGGGTGATCCCTGGGACCATGGTGGCTTTGCCATTGTCTCCGTTGGCTTCATCTTCTTGGCAAAGACGTCTCCGGCCAACGTGAAACGGCATCGGGGTCGGAGATGGGATGGGGCTTCTTGGTGTCGTTGAGGAGACGCCGGGAGAGACGTTGAACCACACAACATCGAATGTAACCCAACAAGCCTCTCCAACGGTGAAGAACTTCATCCTTCGGTTGGGTTGGCCAAGCTCGTTGCGTCTTCAAAGTCGCCGATGCCACCGGGTGATCCCTGGGACCATCGTGGCTTTGCCATCATCTCCATTGGCTTCGTCTTCTTGGCAGAGACATCTCCGGCCAACGTGAAACGGCATCGGGGTCAGAGATGGGATGGGGCTTCTTGGTGTCGTTGAGGAGACGCCGGGAGAGACGTTGAACTGCACAACGCTAAATGTGACCCAACAACCATCCTCAACGGTGAAGAACTTTGGCCTTCGGTTGGGTTGGCCGGATTCATTGTACCTGTGAAATCACCGATGCCACCCGGTGATCCCCTGGGACCGTCGTGGGTTTGCTGGTCGTGGTCTCCATTGGCTTCATCTTGGTGAAGACGTCTCCAGCCGGTGTGGAACGCCGTTGGGGTGAGAGATGGGACGGGGCTTCTTCTCGGTGCTCTTGCTGCTTGGGGAGATGCCAAACCACACCACGCCAACCGTAACCCAACAATTGTCTCTGACAATGAAGAACTTGGTCCTTTGGCTCGGCCAGGCTCGTTGCATCTCCAAAACCACCAATGCCACCAGCTGATCCCGGGACCCTGGTGGCTTTGCCGCTCGTGGTCTCCGTTGGCTTCGTCTTGGTGAAGCGTCTCCCAAAGCAGCACCAGCGCTCGACCAAGACGCTGCCGCATCACGCGGCGTTTTTCACGCGCTGATGCTTAATCCCTCCTGATCCCGGCTTAATCCGCGGCTTTTCTCCTCAGTTCCCACCCAACATCTGTGCTGTGCGGATTTCTCCCGATTTTTGGGGTTTCTTCGCCATCCTGTGGGTGATGTTGATGGAATAGGACAAGGCAGGAATTCCGTGGCTCTGCCGCGGGGCTTATCCGGGAGGAACTTGTCTGTGCTTCGTGTCCTCGTTTCTTCTCCGGCGTCCGCGGGATGAGCAGCGAGGCCCCGCCAAGCGCTGGGGGGGAGGAGATGATGGGTCTTGATCTTTCTGGAAGGGGAATCCAGTTCCTGGTGTCCGTCCAGAGCCGCGGACGCGCGTCCTGGGCTGCGGGCGCCCTTTGGATCCAGGGCCACCCGTCTTGAGCCACGGACGGATCCGCGGATCCACGGGCACCCTTCTGGATCTGCAGATGCACATGGAGATCCATGGATGGCCGGCCAGATCTACGGACACCCATCTGGACCCACGGACACCCATCTAGTCCATGAACACCCTTCTGGATCCATGGACACCCATCTGGTCCATGAACACCCTTCTGGATCCATGGACACCCATCTGGTCCATGAACACCCATCCGGACCCATGGACACCATCTGGACCCACGGACACCCATCCTGACCTATGGACACCATCTGGACCCACGGACACCCATCCAGACCTACAGACACCCATCTGGACCCACGGACACCCATACAGGCCTATGGACACCCATCCGGACCCACAGATACCCATCCAGACCCACGGACACCCATCCAGACCCACGGACACCCACCCAAATCCGTGACCCCCAAGTTGCGGGGTTCCCACCTCCACAGGCTCAAAAACCTTTTCCACCTCAAATCCTTTGTGTATTTAAACCCAGACGTTTGCCGGCGAATGAACGGGAGCCGAGGTTTTCCCTCCTTGCCTTCCCAACTATTTTTCGGTCGTTCTTTCCCAAAAAGATTTTTGGGATTTTCGGGGCTGGATGAGCGACCTCGGCCGCCATTTTTTCTGTTAATACGCTCTTTCTTGGCGCGGTTTGCAGAGGAAATCCTGGGAAATTGCGTCGCCGCGATACTCGGTATCTTCTGGTTTTTAATTCCTCCCGCCAAATTTCTCGCTCCGCGGCATTCCCGGAATAGCCGAGGCCGCTCGAGCAAGAATTTTCTTGCCTTTTGGGTCTTTTTCCACCTAAAAAACCCAAATTTTTGGCGGCGGGCGCGATGGGGCCGAGTGGCACCACCGGGGTTCTAACGTTTGCTCTCTTCCCCTTTTGTGTTTTTTTTGGCAGAAATCGCACCGAAATTGAAGAAAAAAGGGCATTCGGGGCGAGAGCAGAAAAAGGTAAAAACGGAGTGTCCGGGAAAGGCGTTTGGGGGACCAAAAAATGGGTGTTTTGGGGACTGGGAGGGTGTTTTGGGAACCAAACAAAAGGTGTTTTGGTGATTGGGGGGTATTTTGGGGACCAAAAAGGTGTTTCGGGGACTAAAAAAAAGGTGTTTTGATGAGGAAAGGGGCATTTTGATGCCGAAAAAGGTGTTTTGGTGACCAGGCGGGTGTTTTAGTGATGCGTTGGGTGACCAGGAAGGGATTTTGTTGACACATTTTGGTGACCAAGAAGGTTTTTTGGTGACCAAAAAGGCATTTTGGTGACTAGGGGGGTGTTCCAGTGACACTTTTAGTGACCAAGAGGGCATTTTGGTGACCAAAAAGACGTTTTGGTGACCAGGGTAGTGTTCCAGTGACGCGTTTTTGTGACTGGGAGGGAATTTTGGTGACTGGGAAGGTGTTTCAGTGACACATTTTGATGACTTGGGGGTGTTTCAGTGACACATTCGGTGACCGCGAAGGCGTTTCGGTGCCCAGAAAGGTGGTTATTTAACAACTCACGGGTGTGTTTTTCCCTCCCTCAGCATCACCACCATCACCACCAACCGGCGCAGCAGCCTCCGCCGCCACAACCCCCGGCGCCGCCGCCGCAGCCGCTGCCGCAACCGCTGCCCCCCCAGCAACCGCCGCCACCTCCGCCCGTCCCCCAGCAACCTCCCCAACCCATGAAATCGTCCCCTCCGCCTTTCGTCCCTTCTCAAGTCCCCGGGGTCCTGGAGCACCCGCTGCCGGGGAACATGTTCGACACCATGACGCATTTCAGCCAGCCCATCCTGCACCTCGCGCAGCCCGACATGGCGCCGCACCTGCCGCAGCCGCCCGAGCACAGCACTCCGCCGCACCTCGGCCAGCACGCCGTGGTGTCCCCGCCAGGTTCGACCCGGACGAGGAGGAGGGTGCGGGCTGGGCCGCGGATTCTGTGGGCGGTAGAATCCAGAATCGTTTTGGGTGGAAGAGCCCCCTCGAGGTTGAGTCCAACCGTAACCCAACCCCGGCACTAAAGTCCCCGAGAACTTCAAAATGTCCCCAAGAACCTCGTTGTTCATCCCTCCAGGGATGGCGACTCCACCACTGCCCTGGGCAGCCTGTTCCAAAGCCCAAAAGCCCCTTTCATTAAGAAATTTTTGCCTAATTTCCAATCTAAACCTCCCCTGGCGCAACTTGAGGCCACCTTGGTACCCCCGGGGCCATTTTGAGCCCTAAGGAGATTCTGGCGCCATTTTGAGCCCTGAGGGGATTTGGTCCTCCTGGGGCCTCCATTTTGTGTTTTGAGGGGATTTTAGTGCCATTTTGATCCCTGAGGTGATTTTGGCACCATTCTGAGCCCTGAGGTGATTCTGGTACCCCCAGGGCCTCCATTTTGTGTTTGTTTTGAGGTGATTTTAGTGCCATTTTGTGCTTTGAGGTGATCTTGGTGCCCCTGCTGCTGCCATTTTGAGCCCTGAGGTGATTTTGGTGCCCCTGGGGCCGCC
>VWYH01000490.1:0-47591 GCA_013399365.1 Pampusana beccarii
AAAAAAAAAACAACCTGTAAAATACTATTGGAAAACTTCTAGACCTTTTAAGTCTACTCACATCCCAAATGCTACATGGCCTAGAAACTTCAGATCTGATTTATTGACCAGACACTGCCCAGAGCCAGCAGGCAGGCTGCTGGAGGGAGCAGGGAGACTCTCTGTTGTACACCCACCCAGCACCGAGACAGCGGCGCGAGGGCAGGCTCGGGCAGCCCCGCCGCATTTCAGGGGCTGTATTCAAAGGCACGTGATGCACACAGTCCCCATTTCACTTTCCAAGTGACTGGCCATACTCTCAGACCCACTCAGTTCCCACAAGCTCTTGTTGTCCCTGTCACTCTGTGTTGGTGACTCCCCAGTGCTAAGTGCTTCAGAAACTTTGGGCCTCATGAGGACCTGAAGCACCAGAAACGATGGGGAGAGGTCCCATACGTTGTAACTCTTGCAAATATTCCAAGGAGCTGGAGTTTCTCCGATTTCTCTGACTCTGCAGACTTGTCTCCGTTTTTTTAACCTGATCCTGCCCCTTGACTTTATCTCCTTTGTGATTTTGCTAGTTTTGCCTTGCTAAGCTTTATGTCCAGTCCATAATTAATAAATGCTTCCCCCCTAATTCCTCTTTAACAGTTTTCTTTATTGCCTGGGAAACATCTGCAAAATGCACCCTTGACAGCTTTCTTTTTAACCTCATTTCCAGAGCTCTGCTCTTGTTTAACAATAAACCACACACATCATTTACTGTTATTCTGTAAGTAACACTCTGTGATTCAACTCAGATTTATTCAATTTCACGCTGGAGCAAGCTATTTATTCCGGAGTCTATTTTCTCATAAGCCCAAATCACAATTTAACAAGGTTAAGCATTGTTTTAATTCAAAACAAAAGATGAGAGAACCCATTGCAAAAGAAACATGATCTACTACAGCCAGGTGGTTATTCTCGCCTTGGAGTTGCAGCTTTAATTTCTACCTGTGGCTTATTCACAAGGGGGCTGGGTGAACTGGGGGATGTTTTACATCAAATAGGGTGCTGAAGAAGAAGCAAAACAAGGAGCGACAGCAGGCTCAGAGCTGCAGCGTTGCGTTATTCTTCTATTGGGGGGGTGGTGACAGCGGACTTGAGCTAAGCGTGAAAGTGTGAATCATCCAGCCCCGAATGCCAGAGGAGCTGGAGAAGGCAGGGAAAGGGTCTCAGAGCCTGTTAGGGCCTGTTGCACCCACATGGCAGGCAGGGAGGGATGGTCAGCAGTAGCTACACAAATTCGTAAGATCCCTACAGCAAATGTCCAGCATCAGGTCTGGGAACCAGGGCAGAGCAAGCGATGTCTCCTGGAGCTCCAAGGTCACAGCACTGACTGCTCGGCAGGTCCCCTCAGCCACAGATGAGGCAGCCCTTGCTCCGAGGGAGAGAAGGAGAAAAGCTGTTTAGGATGGCAGCACAAGCCCTGCATCTGGTCACCCCTCTGGGGGACAGAGGTGACGGATGAACCCTCAGAGCTCTCCTGTCCTTGTAAAGGCTTTGGCTGCATCAGTGCTGTAGGTACTTTGGAGAATAAAATCCTGCTTGCAGCATTTGTTTGCACTCAGTGGGGCCTTGCTGTTTCACGAGCTGTGAGGACATTGTCTTGCTTTCCCCAAGCAGCAGGAAGACAGAGAATCATAGAATCATTTTGGTTGGAAGAGACCCTTAAGATCATCGAGTCCAAGCATAACTTAATTCTGGCACTACCCCATGTTCCTAAAAACCTCATTGCCGTCTGTTCAACCCCTCCAGGGATGGTGACTCCACCACTGCCCTGGGCAGCCTGTTCCAATGCCCAAAGCCCTTTGGGGAAGAAATTGTTCCCAGATCCAACCTCAACCTCCCCTGGTGCAACTTGAGGCCGTTTCCTCTGCTCCTGGCGCTTGTTCCTGGGGAGNCCACCAGCATCAAGAACAAGGGGACAATCACTTCCCTAGTCCTGCTGGCCACACTGTTCTTGAAACACGCCAGGATGCCTTTTTGGCCACCTGTGCACACTGCTGGCCTGTTCCTGCCAGGAGCCCATCCCTGGGTGTCTGAGCTGTCCCCAGGCAAGGAGGCCCCTGCAGGAGCCAGGGAAGGTGAGAGGAGGTGACCCCTGCTCCAGATCTGTAGGGGCTCACCTCACTGCCATAGATCACCCTCTTGCTGCCACCTGGCACTTAGAGAGCATACATGGTATACTGCGTGAAGCTATATAATACAGGAGGGTTAGGGTAGATAATTAAACGTTATTAGAGGAAATTTAATGAAGGGCTCGCCCTTCACTGCCCGCACACACCAACCCCCGGTGCTGAGAAGGGCACAGCCTCAGCGCACAGCTGGCAATCAAAAACCTGCTGGGCTACAGTAAAAGAGAAGCAAAGTTTGTGAGCAGAGAAAGGCCATAGACTTGAAGAGAAAGCTACCGTAATGAGAATATTTCCATATGCTGGAAGAGGAGCAACTAAACAACATCAGCATGATGGAGACCACTCCTGGGAAGGGTGTCATAAGGCAGTTTTTCCTCATACCCATTTGGAAGATGAAATTGTAAATAGATCTGAAACGAGTCACAAGACGCACACAACTGCCCTGCCGTTTACAAAACATTCGCCTACCACATGGTGCCATCCGTACCATCCTTACCTAATGGAAACAGAGATTCTGCCAAAAAAAACCCAGAAACATGACTTTCTAGTGTCTGTAAGCATACTAAAAGGGGCATTCATGGACCTTTAGATGATTGTGGAGGCTTAATATTAATTACAGCAGTGAATATCTGCAGAGCAACAGACGCTACCAGACGAAACAGCGGGTAAATCAAGAGAAGAATGGAGAAGCAGCTGCCGTGGTTGCTGTTAAAGCTGCTTCTAGAAAAATGGTGTTTCATAAGGCACTGGCAATGCAAACCAGGCACCGAGCAGGGAAAACCTGGAAGTGGGCGATGTGCCACTGAAGGGACCAGAAACAGATCTCCTCCAAGAAGCAGCAGCTGATGTTCACCAATAGAAACCACGGGGTTTGCTGGTGCTCTGAGCCCTGGCTCATCAAAAATGTAGTTCCCTGGGAGCAGTTGTTGATTGCTTGTACCATGAGCAATTGAAAACGTGAAGGAGTTGTGGGAGCTGGATGGAGAACCTCTCTCTCCTGAGCTAGAAACAACTATCAGGTCACCATAGTGCCAGAACGAGCAGAATGCATTTGGCAGCCATCTGGGCAGAGGACAGGAGTTCAGGAGGCGCAGAGGTAACTTTGAAGTGCAGGAGATGTGTATGAAAGCACAGGGAAAGCCCCAGATCCAGAAGCACGGAGCTCAAGGATGCGGAGGACAGGCCTGGATCCTCTATGGGTGCCACCCTGCCGAGGTTACATCCCACAGACACGTGGGCATCTCCTGGTCCCTGCCAGGACACAGCTTGTGGCACTCCATGGAAGTCTGGGCCGTGCTTTCATCCACCATTTACCACCCACCTCTGCAGTCTGACAGCAACTTGGTTTATCCATGTCCTACCAGGAAGGCTGCTCATTCATTTCGCACTTTCTGGAGAAAGAAGAAAGGCTGCTGGAGATGGTATCTTCAATGCATTTTGGAACCTACAGAGGTCTATTTTCTGTCCATTTTAGAGTTTAATGTTTCCACCACAAGACTGCTCAACGTATAGTATGAACTGGATTTAAAACCATCATCTTGGTAGGGAATGCATCCAGAAGATTCCCGTCTCAAGGTGGCTCAGGGGCCGAATGAGATGTTCTTATAATAAAACTATTATGGTTGTTTTCACAAGGACTGCAGAAAAGCAGTGTTGAGAATGGGAGGGTTAAGATGAGCATTAAGAAACCAGTATTAGGACAGTGTCCCTAATGTGATTATGAGTTTTCCATTGTGTGTGGTGCTGCACACCAACCATCAACACAAGAGGTTCCGCTTAAATTTGNCAGTCAGCCCCAAAAGCAAAAGTTGCAGAAATACGTAAGTATAGGGAGGAAAAAATATATATATATAATTTAAAAAATAAAAAAGCTGTTCAGTGTAGTTGGAGCTATTTCTTGCCAAGGCTGTTCTAGAGGATGCTATTCGCACCTGCAGACAGTCACATGCAGACATAATTTGCAAACCAAGAGATCAAGACAAGCAGCTTTCTCAAGTAAATATTTTTACTTCTTTCAAAACCACAAATGAACCCAGCTGCAAAGGGCCTTTTGTGAGCTTCAGCAGGCTATGATCTGCTTGAGAACCTTATTCTTGAGGCTGGCTAGCCATATTTTTCAGTGCAAAACTTCTGGAAAATGAGCATGCTAGATTTTATTTTTAATTCTACATTCCTTTGAAGCTACATTTTTAATATCTTTCCCTCAACCATTTACTCTGCTAGTGCAAAGTGTTTCCCTGTTTTTCCCCCTTTTTCCTTTCGCAAATCCTCACTGTTCTGCAGTGGCCGAGTGGTGAGAGAGCTTTGAAACTGCACAAATCTGCCAGTCTCCCAGTGTTGGCAAAGTTTTGTAGAAAAACAGAACAGTGGAAAGAAAAATTACTAAAAAGGGATGGGGGGAGCAAGCATTTTTTGGTACTTAACAAAAAAATGTAAAAAACTTCTCCAACAAAGAAATATCCTTCCAGAGGAAATACGAAGAATCTGAACATTAAATTCTTCCCAGAAAGGGCTTTGGGCAGTGGAACAGGCTGCCCAGGGCAGTGGTGGAGTCACCATCCCTGGAGGGGTTTGAAAGGTCTTTAGACAAGGTTTTTAGGGACATGGGTTAGTGTTAAGTTAGGTTATGGTTGGACTCAATGCTCTTGAGGGTCTCTTCCAACTAAAATCATTATATGACTCTATGACTGCGAAACAACCTGGACAGGTTTTCCCCAGCAATTATTAATTTTTGACTATTTCTCTTAATCTCTGTAGCAGAATGACAACGTTTTGCCCATACGTACCACTCTTCTGTGGCAGATGTATTTTGAGAGCAAAGCTAGTGGGTTTAATCTGCCGTGGGGAAACTGAGTCACAAAGAGTCGTGATACGCTCAAGCCAGGAACAAGGCGAAGTCGCAGTTGAAGGTCGGCTTTTATTGCTGAATTGGAGGATGACTAAAGGCAGCCATGCATGACATGCCTAATATCATTTATTGGTGAACGGCTGAAGGAATGGGAAGTGACACCGTCTCTCAGCCAGCAGCCACGATGCGTCAGGAGTGGCTTCTCTGAGAGACAGAGCTGGCAGAGAGACAGGGTTTACAGGGTTACCGTTTTCAATCAAACTAGCTGGGAGATTAAAGCAGACTGGATGCAGAGGGGTGAAACATTCCTGTTAATCACAGACGTTTGCTAACAGCAGACTTTTCCACGGATCTCATGAGCCATGTCACTGTTTCCCTCCCTGGAGCTCTGCTCCTTGGGACTGTCCTGAAGGGTCATGGGTTTCAGAAACTGTCCCAGCTGCTCCTGGTGCAACCAGCTGCTCCGCCCTGTTCCGTACGTGCTCGTCCTTAGAAACCCACCTGCCATCGATCTGTCATAGAACCATAGAATAGTTTGGGTGGGAAGGGACCCTCAGAGCCCATCCAGTGCCCCCCCTGCCATGANTTTAGTTTAAAACCATCACCCCTTGTCCTATCACAACAGGCCCTGCTCAAAGGTCTGTGCCCATCTTTCTTATCGGCCCCTTTTAAGTATGAAAAGGCCACACTAAGGTCTCCCCGGAGCTTCTCTTCTCCAGCTGAACCCCCCAGCTCTCTCAGCCTGTCCTCCCAACAGAGCTGTTCCAGCCTCGGATCATTTCTGGGGCTCCTCTGGCCCTCTCCAGCAGGTCAATGTGTGTCCTGTGCTGGGGACCCAGAGCTGGACCAGCCCTGCAGGGGGGGCTCACAGAGCGGGGCAGAGGGGACAATCCCCTCCCTGCATCTGCTGGTCACACTGCTGGGGATGCAGCCCAAGACTCCTGTGAGATGGAGCACGCCCTGACCTCCCAACGAGCATCACCCCGATCACCGACACCATTGCAGGTGTAGCACAGCTGTCAGCTTTGTCAGAAATTTCCAAGAGAGGGAGCAGGGATGTTTTCCCGTTTGGCATTCTGGGCATGGTGCGAAGCAGCAGCCCAGGAGTTCGCAGCTCAGCTCCTCTCTAACTACTGTTAAGTGGAGGGAAAAATGCTAACCCTTGGTGTGAGGACCCACGGGGGAAGTAATTAGCAGACACCCACTTTTGCTGTGTGCAGAGAGTGGAAGCCTGTGTCTGTTGAAGTGCCCCAAAGGTCACATCTTGATTTAATAAAGGTATCTGCCTAGAAAGGCAGCCTGATTTCCCATGCTGGAACAGCAAGCAGCGCTTATTAGCTAGACCTCAGGGCTTTGCTAATGAGCTCACAAATGTCTCACCTGGAGGCACAGAGGGCTGAATCCTGCTCGGCGGAGATGAGAGCTGTTCCCTTTTAACAAAAATTGGTCTGTCTCAGGATGAGCCTGCAGTGTCACAGAACCGGGTCCCTGCTCCCAGACTGCTGCTGAGATTTGCAAGGAAGGGCGAGCAGAGCCAGGGCCTGCCTGGGCCTGCCTGGGCGCCTGAAAAAGAGTATGCCCAGAGGGGAGTTTTCCCGTAGATTAGCACCAAGTTTCATTGTCAGGGTACTGCAGAAAGAATTTTCCACCCGTAGATGATCAGCCAGTTAATAACCATCGTGATCACAGCCAGCACTTTCCACTGCTGCCAAATCTGCCCTGCTTTTACCCAACAATTTATGGGCTTCTGAAAATCAGTTCACTGCCTGTTTTTCTTCAGGGAGCAACGTGGAGCTGCTCTGAGCATCATCTTCCACGTGGGCTGATGTTTTCCCTCTGCGTGTCCTGCGACAGAGGTGTCCTGCTCCTTCTGCCAGTGTTTGCCCCAGCCCAGGCTGCCCCTGCTCCCTCCTCGGGGTGGGAATAACTCAGCTCTGTTTCAGCCCTAAGCCACCCAGTTGAGCAGCTTGGCAGGTACTGTCAGTCTTGTTTTCATCTTTTTGTCTTTCTCCAAGAAGGGAGCAATGAGCATTTTCCACTGTCCTTTTTGCCTCGTGGATAACCCTGGCGATACAAGGATGTAGGACGTGGCAATGGCCTTTAGTGCTCCTTTTCTTTACCTGGGATGTGTTGTCATCTGTGGTGCGCAGCCCAGATCTTTAGGACTGATGGTCTGAGGCTTGTTCGCTAGGGAAGTCCCTGCTCTGTGGGGATGGTCCCCTGCAGTGTGGTCAGGAGATGGGGAGCCCAGAACTGGGCGCTGGCTCTTCACCTTCTCCCATCCTGCTCCCTATTTCACTCTTCTGACAAGTCACATCCCCCCTGCACCGCCACACACACAGTTGAAACTGCTGGCAAAGATCAAAGAGGACAAGGACTTGGCAGACACCTTCATTACTTTAGAAGTTGAAAGGGATGTTTACAGCTTCCCGAGTGAGGTTGTGCCTCTGTGGTAACATTCCCAGCACTTTCAGCATCGTTGCTGTCATCTTCCATGATTAAACTTGTTCCCTTTTGATCCTTTCGTGCAACGGGATCAAAACAAAGCAGGCAAAGGTACAAGATCCAGAAGCACTTAGTCAGCACCCTGTTCAAAGGCTTTCCTTTCTTACTGAGCTGGGGATAAGTGAGCAAATAAAATGTGCAGACAATTAATAAGGAGGGAAATAGGTCCTAAAGTGGCAACTAAATCATGGAGGCAACCATTATGCTTACACGTGACTTGACACCTATCAGTGTGGAAATGCTAAGGAGATTTAAAGTCCAGAGAGGAGTGAATTTGAAGGATAGGTGAAAAACAGGAAGGTTCCCTACAGTTGCAGAAGGATACTGAGCTCAATAAGTAGCTCAGTTTCTCTCTGCAGCCAAAGGAATAAAAATTGCCTGCTCCCAGAAATCTTCATCCCTCCAGTGGAGAAGCTTTACTGGGATAACAGAAAGGCATAAAAATAACAGCTGGCTTTAAAAGATCTGTTAAACCTGTGAGAAGATCCCCAGAAAGATTCTCCTTAGACCAAGGTAGTTGACCACAAAGTGCTCCTGTGTGAAGCATTTCTTCCTAATGTCACTACTGGGGTACGTCACACTTGGGCTGCACGTGCACCTCAGATCAGAACGAACGTTACATGTCTAATAAAGTGGTTTCAAATGGTTGTTTTTCATGGTCTGCAAGGTTTCACCACTGTGCCTTGAAATAAATGTGGCAGGCAAGAAGAGGGACAAATAAAGCTAGGCACAAGTAATGCCACCTTGGAGAAAGCAGATGGGATGGGTGGAGGAAATGACCTCATCTCTTCAGGTCCAGGGCAGGGAGCAGGGATGAAAAAGCATCTGAAAAGGCAGATAAGAGGCCTCTGCCATGCTTTGCTCTCCCTTGTTTCCCACTCGGAGTGTCTCACTGCATCGCTGTACTGGGTGATGCCTCCAATGGGGAACCCGAGTGATGAGCAGATGAGCAGAAGCAGATCAGCCAACACTGCGGGAGACTGGGCAGGAGGCTTCTGGCTCAGGCTCTCAGCAAGGTAGAGATGAGTTTGAAGATGTTTGTGTCACAGCTGGGCTCTGCCTGGAGTGAATCCTGGGCTGCAGGTAGAGCTCAGACCAACATGCTCAAAGAGATGAGCAATTGAAAGGCCACCCCTGTGGAAGTGTCCAGAGCAGGACAGCACATTTGCCACTGCTAACACAGCTGGCAAACCTTGTCCTGGGAAATAGCTGCTAGTAGAAAGTGTCTGCGAGGCCCATGTCCCCAAAACTCAGGAAGCTCCTTCAGGAAGATGATTTCCTAACTCCAGGACACAGTTTACTATAGAGATGCATCTACTCTGTTGTGTTCTCTGTCCTCAGAGACATATATGATCTGCAAATCATCCCCATTCCCCCTCTTTTTGCCTCAGCAGGTGTTTCCAGAAAGGGAATAAGACTGCGGAAGGGAGAGAGAAAATAGATGTGACACTTAGGAAAAAAAAAAAAAGAAAAAAAAAGGTGGTTCCAAATCTTTCCTCAGACAGCCACATTTGATTATAGGATTTATCAGCCTCTATCTCAACACCGAGGAGTTCCAGCTTATAAAGAGTGACACATGCAGAGCGCAAAATAACAGGACTGCCAAAGGATCCTGAACAGAAGAAAACCCACGACAGCACAGCGAGTGGATAGAAAACGCACCAGGAGGCCACGCGGCTGGGCTGCTTGGCAATTAGTGTGACTGAAAAAGCCCGTTCTTCCAGGAGCAGCCAACCCCGTCACTTGCTGAAGGAGAGAGCTTCTCCGCTCTGCTGTCCCGCGACTGCAACTTGGTGGCTTTTAGAAACATAATGCCGGGAGCAGGGGACTGTTTGGTGTCTTTGCGAATCAGCCGTCCCGGAGAATGCAAAGACAATAGTTCATGTCTAAAGAGGGGGAGATTCAGGCTGGACATGAGGAAGAAATTGTTTGTGCTGAGGGTGGTGAGAGCCTGGCCCAGGTTGGCCAGAGAGGTGGTGGATGAACCATCCCTGGAGACATCCCAGGCCAGGCTGGACGGGGCTCTGAGCACCCTGAGCTGGTGAAGATGTCCCTGTCATGGCAGGGGTGGCATTGGATGGGTTTTGAAGGTCCCTTCAATCCAAAGTGTTCTGTGATTCTATGATTCTCTGTCTTATCCTATTGGCTTCCCTTGCATCAATAGGGAAGCAGGATTTGGGTACCCTACTGTGGCCAAGCTGTCTCTACCTACCTCCAAGGGACAGTGCATCAGCTCAGCCTGCGCTCCTGCAAATGATAAAACTGATAAAATGCTAAAACTCCCAGGAAAAGGTGGCCCCCACGGTACTGGTGCCAGGGAGGCTGTGACTGTCACTTCACTGTCACTCTGGGTCACCCTGGTGTTTCCCTCCTCTCTGTCCTCATCCCTGGCATGACCCTCTTCCCTCTCATGTGCCAAGGAAGGGCTGTTTTCAAACCAGCTGGCCTGGACCAAAAGGGTCCCTCCAGGCTGAGACTTGAGGCTCCAAACCTGGCTGTCCTCAGGTGTCCCCAAGCCTTACCCGCTCTTGGACCCTCAGCCTCCGGGTGTCCTGCATGACCCACGTGTCAGGCTGCTCCTGGCCCAGCCACCTTCGCTCATGAGACATCAAACCCCTTCAAAGAAGTGTCCGTGGTGACTCAGGGAACACTGTGTGCTGGGGAGCAGCTCTCCCTCGCTCTGCCCTGCCGGTCTCACATGAGACTTTCTATGGACATTTTCCAGGTCATATTTGAATTCCCAACAAGTCTTCTACAAACTGCCTGTCCCTCCTGGCCTCTAGCCATGGACGCTCAACAAACAGCCTGGCGTCCTGGGGGGTTTTATCCTGAGAACAAGCCCAGTAAATGTGATTTTCTGGGGAGGATTTTGGGCTCATCCTAGAGTTACTTGTCCCGGTAACTTGCCGTGCACAGCCTTTCAAGAGCAAGAAATACACTCCTATTGTCTGGTTAAAGGCATCTTTATTTTGCCATTATATTTCTCAGTCATTTTCCTGTAAATCTCAATGAAACGGCCAGGGTTACTGCAAGAGCTGTTTTAACAATGAAATCAGCTTCACCCTAAAACTTGCATTCGCCTTAATGAACATCCATCTGCTACAGTACAAAAAGCACAGAAATAATGAGCGGAAATGTGTTCAGTGATCGCATTCCTCATTCCCTGATAGCAATCGCTGGGAGCTCCCCTGCCTGTTGTGGGGGAATATGGGGAACATTTTCTGTCCTTGTGGCTTAGAGTCAGTAAATACTGAGAAACAGGCAGGCTACGGAAGGTTCGTCCAGCCGAAGCCTCTGTTAACAGTCAGGGCTGACACAGAATCTCAGGTCACATCACAGCTGGAGGGAGCCCCGAGAGCTGCAGCAAACACAAGGGCACGTGGGATCTTCATGTGCACCGGAAGGGTCTGCATCTCTCCCATGGTGGATGGGCTGCCCCCAAAGGCTTTGTGGGACATACGGGACAAGTGGGGAGTGGCTGAAACTCCATCAGAGACCTTTTTCTGATGAGGGTTCAGGAATTTCAGCCAAGGCTGCAGTGCTCAGAGCCAGCGGAGTAAAGGTAGCAACAAATTTTCATGTCCCTCTGTTTCCTGGGACGGTGCCTTCCCACACGCAACACAACCTGATTTGCCCACTGCATCCTCAATGCTCAATATTTCCATGGCCCCAAACGAGACTTCCTTGCCTGACAAGTCAGAGGCAGCACCCGGGTTGAAACTGTGCAGCAGGGATTTCACCTCTGATATGTCACAAGTATCCAGACAGAAGGAACCAACCAGAAGAGTTTCAGACCAAAGGAGAAATGAAATGACCCCCGTATTCACCTGTGTCTCTCTCTGTCCATGCTCTTGCCACATCTGCTGTCGCTGAGCTGCACCATGGAGGGGGATCTGGAGTAGAGAAGTTTCCTTGTCACAGCTTGGGGCTGCCCGAACTCCAGCTGTCCCCATCACCTGCTGACTGTCCAGAGCAGACCTGGGGCCCTCCCCATACAACAAACCTCTTCGTTAAAGTGCACACAGCTCTGTGCAAGCCCCATAATGAGGCATCTAAACACCTGAATTCAGCATTCTCCCTGATTAGGTGCCTTTGATAGGGAATGGTGACAACTCATATAATTAATACACCATAAAGGCAACTGCTGGCTTGTTTTCTCTGCTGAGTTGTGATATACCTCCTGATAAAACGTGCTCTGTGGGTCTCAGGAGACAAGACACCTTGTGCCCCATTGTCTTTGCACGCCCAGGACCCTCACACAGCCGTACCGCAGGGCCCGGGACAACTGCAGGGAATGTCAGCCCCTTGCATGCTGCAGTGACGAGAGGAGAGGACAGATCCCTGCCTGCCTACCCATTCCACATCCTCACTGCATCTCCACAGCTCCTCTGGTCCTTTCTGCATGTCAAAACCTGCCGCCAGGACAAGCTACCAGTGACGAAGGAGAAGCTGAGCTGGGTGTGAGCCGTGCATGAGGAGAAGCACCTTCTCTTAGGTTATCCTCCTTAGGTAACCCCCTTGGCTCTCGCTGTCCCTCCCACACTCCTGCTCTCAATCCAGCTGGGTGCAGCCTTTACCTTCAGTGACACAGATCTGAGCACTCAGCAGAGGCACAGTCAACATCCTGAGTGCAGGGGACAACAGAGGCAGAGTTCAGGACAAAGCCTGACCTCCAAAGTCTTGTCTCAGGGCAAGGTTTGTCTTTATACCGGGGAAGACAAATGAGGAAGAGCTTCATCAGACCTTCCAAAATGGGTTTTCGAAGACCCACTGTCTACTTTGTGTCAAGGCAACAGGGAGACAGACAACCTGTCTGGGATTCGACTTAGAAAGCGATTTGTCTGACCATGCCACAGCAGAAAATCCAAGCATAAAGCAGGAGGGGCAGGTTAAACGCTCCAAAGTGCTTTGTCTTCTGTCAGCATTAATATGCAGAATTAGGTCCTGAGAGATGTATCCTTGTAAAAAAAAATCATTAAAATGAGTGAGCCCTCTGAAGGCCCTGCTGAAAATTTCACTTTCAATGAAGAAGGTAGCTTGTTACTTCCTGACCAAAACCATCAGAAAAAGCACAACTAAATCACACTTGGCTTTAAACTTTGGCCAAGAAAACACAAAGTTCTTTCTCAGATTTTGAATTTCCTTATGATTAAAAAAACCAAAACAAAACAAAAAAACCACAAACAAACAAAAGCACCTGATGAATGCAGTTTTTCATTAAATTATTGTTCTTTCAGAAACATTATGGAACCAAAATTCCCAGCAAAAATGCCCGAACTGTTTGAAGTGGACGTTTTACTCTCAGTCCTACAAGCTTGGGGTAGAAGACATTTATTTAGGATTCAAAACATAAAGTGTGTTTCTATTCCCTCGGTGGCTAGGGAAAACATGAGCCTTGAAGCTCCCATGGGCATGCAAGGCCATGCAGCCTTTCTGGAGCATCACAAGCCACTTTCCGCATGCCATAACCCCAAGTTTTCTGTCACCCTTGTGCAGCTGAGTAGCTGCAGCTCAAAGACTCACATTCTGTTCTCCCCTGGCCACTTTTTGCCTCTGCAGAAGAACTGGTTGAAGTTTTCCTTTTCTGGTAACACACAGTGCAATGAACTTTTAGCCTAGACCCATAGATATCTCTGGATGGACTTAACCTGGAGAACGGTCATTTTTAGGCAGACCTAGCAAAACCCTTCTGAAGTGCCACAAAATGCTCACTGCCCACACATAAAATCCCAGGGACCTGAACAGAACGAGAGTGCTCTGGGAGATGCTGTTTTCCAGCCCTCGCTTCCTTCCTGCTCTCATTAGCTCAGAGAACCGTGTCTTGCTTCGCAATAATAACACACAGACACCAAGCACAGTTACCTTGTTTTCTCCCTGGTCACGGTCGACATTTAAATCTACGCCATGCGCCTCTTCCATTTAGGAAAGCAGAATTACAGCAGGGATTTGTATTGGTTTAACAAAAGTATTTGCTAGGCAGCTTTGGAGACTATTAAGCGGAGAGCTGGGTTTCATGCTAATTTTCTTTTTAATAAAGAACAAATGGGCACGAGTTCCACACAGAAGCGTGTAGCTGCTCCGAAACGAGCAGGAACGGAGCTACAAGCAGCACAGCCCTGCTGTTTTATTGTTTTGAGGGTGAATAACACCTACAAATCATTTGTATACGTTGTCTAAATGGAACACGCAGGGAACAATTTGAAGTAGGAAAGCATTAAAAAAGTGAAGGATACACTACTGCACTCGTTTGCTCAGCTTAAACTCCTCTCCTTTATTTGCTGCCCTTGTTAGAGAAATTGTGCCTTGGTTAAACTTAAAATATGAGTGTGATTATAAAACCCAAATATAAACCAACACAGAATAGAAACCACTATTCATAGCCACAGAGAGCAGGAGCTTTACATAATTTCCGTAGCGTGTCACGCATTTCTAGGAAGGAGAAAAGGTCTTGAAAAGAAACAGCTGACGGGGAGATCATTATGAGAGATTTTTATGCTCACAAGGTAGTCTTAAATGAGAATAATGTCGCTCAGGAAAATAACACTTGCAAAGTTATTTCAGCCTAAAGTTCCAGATAGGCACCTCATGGGCTTTGCAGTAGTGCTGAATCAGGGCAGAAGAAGCGAAACATTTGCATGGGAGATAGGTGGGGAAATAAGCACTTGTGGCCATGCCACGTCCCTGCCAGGCTGCAGGAGAGGATGTGTCCCTCTGCCAGCTCCTGCCTGGTCCCCGGCCCGGCACAGCCAGGCTGTGGGGACGTAGAGCAGGAGTCGCAGGGACAGGAGCATCTCGCCTCCCTGGCTGCACAGGGCTGAGCTACGGCTCAGCCCGGAGTCACAAGCAGCGCCTGAGCCCGTCTGCTGGCCAGGGACAGAAAGAGGCTAAATATCCATGAAAGAGAGAAGGGGATAAATTGATTCATTTATGATGCCTGCCAGGCTCTTCTGGGGATGGATGGAACCACACAAAGCCCTGCTGAAGACATAGCGTGAAAACGCAGAGCAGGGCTCACGTCAAACCTGCCGCAAACAGTGTTAGAAGGAACTATGTCCAGGTGAACTCAAAGACGGAGAATGTGCTTCAGCTTTTCCTCTGCCTGCTTGAGTCTGCAAAACTTCCCTGAGACAGATTTTGAAGTTAAACATTACAGTCACCTAAGATCAACTGGGACAGAAAGAGTCATCAGAAACGTGGTGGTAGCAACAGACAGAACAAACTGAGAGGCGGGGAGCAGTGGTTGCTCCTTTCCTGCGATGCCCTGTGAGGTGTCGGGGCAGGGGGACAGGCAGGGGACCGCCCGGGCTGCGACTGTCCCTTTAAGCAGAGTTTCAAGTCTGGTACCAATTACTCGCTCCCAGTTTTCATTTACTTATTTATGCTTTTAATTCTCTCCTAGATGCTGGGAAACATATTTGCATTTCATTAAAATGTATTTTCCCCACTTAGTTCTGCATTCTTTTTTGGCAAAGCTTCCCTTTTTGTCATTTTTTTCCCGAGCCTGGAGCAGACTCAACGCGTTGCAGCTGCTTTGCTTCAACAGCCAACCTGAACCTCAGGGTTGTGTTTCTTGCTGTTCCTGAATCAGTGCGAGCACCTGACAAGGCTCAGGCGCTCAGTGGCTCCCTGCTGGTCCAGGGATCATCACCCACCACAAGTCATCGCACCCTGCAGGGGTGTACAGAGCAAGCACGTCCATCCAGAGGTCCCAAGAGTATGGGTATCAGTACCAGTCCAGGCGCTAGACCACAGCAAAAGGGGCTGGGGGAGTGATTTAGCAGTGATTGTGCACACATCTGCCATCAGCGTAGGGACCATGCTGAGCTTTTCTCTCTGCTGGGAGCAGCTTGGCTAGCGCAGTAGCTCTTGCCACCGTTTCCCTGCAGCCAAGTCCCAGTCCAACCCCAGCTGCAGCACCTGGGGAGATGCAGTCTCCAAGTCCCAGCTCATACTCAGTGCTGCCTCTGCATATGCACACATCCCTCCAGCTCTGACGGGCCTTGGCCAGAGGAGCGGCCTTTCTGCCACAGTGGAAATGACATTTCCTTTCTTAATAATGCCCCGAGTCACCTTCCTCCCATCGCATCCATAGACAGCAAGTGTCGCGAGCTCATTCCTTGACACTGCCCCAACGAACGTACTCCCTGTCCCTCTGCCGCATGTGCACTGGTGTCCAGCTCCTTCCCCCAGCTGTATAACACATTAACACCTTTTCTCCCTCCCAGAGAAACACAGAATCATAGAATGGTTTGGGTTGGAAGGGAAAAGATCATCTAGTTCCAACTCCTCTGCCATGGGCACCTTCCAATAGACCATGTTTCTCAAAGCCCCATCCAACCTGGCCTTGAACACTTCCAGGGATGGGACATCCACAACTTCTCTGGGAAACCTGTTCCAGTGTTTCACTACCCTCATGGGGAAGGATTTCTTCCTTATATAAAACCTAAATCTACCATTTTCCTGACTCTCTTACTGCTCTGAATGTCGACTTTTCCTGCCAAACAGGTTCAAAGCTTTCCTGAGTCTCATTACAGACCAACTCTCTGCTCCTGGCCACCAAACAAATGACCTTCTCTCTGGAACAGACACTTCTTCACTGGGTGTCTCACTCAATTACATCTCAGCTGAAGTAACATCCATATTTAATTATTAGAGGTGCTATTAAAGCACTGTGGCCTCCTCAGCTGAGATGTCCTGTTCTGCATTGCTCATCAGACTGTAAGACAGGCTCTGTGAGGCTGGACCTTGGCACCAAGAGAGTGAAACGCAGCCTCCGTGTCTTTGAGTGGAAGCAGGTCCACCTAATCATTTGTTGCATTTTAACATCTGTAAGATGTTAAAGGAAACTGTCACACCCCCCAACCATTTTTTCTTCCAGAGGTATGTTTAAGATCATCAGATGAAAGGCACTAGAAATGCAAAGCATCATTAATATTTAAGTCAGATTTGCAGAAAGATAAATTTAAGCATTGTAGAAATTAACTGGATAAAGATAACCACTTCCTGCACAAAGAGCTTAAACTAATTCAAATACTTCATTGCAGAAAAACTCTCACTTATCCCTGTACCCCCACATGTCTACTCCCATAGGAAAACAGGTAGTGGTTCTGCAGTCATGGCACTGGTGTAATGGAGAGCAGGTTTGCGTGGCTCTGGACCAAATCCCAGCTGTGTCTCTTTGGATATGATGCCATGAGCTCAGCGTAGTCTGGTTTTCCCACACTAGGCCACAGACCAGCACTGTGCTTGCAGGGACCCCCAAACAGCCTCTCCTCCCCACAGAAAAGGGACAAGGGACGTGGATCCCAGCACCAGCAGCTCCTGCAAGGTGGGCACCAGGGAAGCTCCCAGCTGGTGGCCCTGCCTGGGCAGGAGCCCATCGTGACTGGGAGGCGACTGGGGACCCGGTGGGGAAGCAGCTCCATCACAGAGGATGTCACCAACTCCACCGCAGGAATGCAAATAAATCCCCTCTTTTCTTCTTGGTAATTTGTTTCTGCACAGAATAAATTGAATATGTAATTTCATTTTCTCTCTCAGAGCATTAACAACCTTGGAATTGTTTGGATTCACAATGAAGACAACAAACAAGTAATTACCGACAAACTGATATCGCTGTTGAGAAGAGAATGCAATTGATTTTAATTCTCGTCAGCCCTATTTACTCTCCCATTGCATTAGGCATAATAAAGTGTTACAGTAGATTATGTTCTGTTGTAAAGTAGTTCTTATCAGACACCACAACTGCCTCCTTATTAGAGAATGTGCCTTCGCCATTATGCTCTCCACCCAGTGGTCTCTGGGGAGGGGAGCACTGTCTGCGGACCCATCCCCGATGGGAGACAAGAGCTGCAACCTCCATGGTTCTCCCAGCCAAGGCGACTCCTCCTCCAGGGACCCTTTCCTGTGCACTACTTGGAAACGTTACCTCGGAAGCCAAGCTGTTCTGTCCTTCCAACACCCAGGAGCTTCACAGCACACTGAAAAAAGATGCAGAGCCACTGTGCACAGTCACTAGGACCTTCAAGCAATGGTTTGGTGTGCGTGGTATTTTCAGTGATTTCATGAAGTGATCACCATGAAGTTCGTGGACTGCAACTAATCAGAATTGATTGTGATGTGCAGTTTGGTGTAAAAAATGTAGCTTACGGCGAATCCTTCAAAAGACGGGACATTGGATCCTGCTTCTTTTGGCATCAGAGCCAGGGAGGGCAAGATTCCTAGTTCTAGTCCCTGGCTTAGTCACTGTTTGGAAAGACGATCTTCATCTTTCTGTGCCTCAGTGTTTTTCTGTGTTGCAGAGAAGCAGAAATCTTTCCCTCTCTCCCCAGAGGTGTGAAGATTTGACCAAAACTGTTGTGGTCAGTCTGTGCTGTCACTGGTTTACAAGTGCAGAGGAGTGGTGAGCACAGCCTTCCAGCTTGGAAAGGATGCTCTGATGGGCAGGCAGAGATTATTTCAATGCTTGTGAAAGGATCATAAAAACATAGGAATGTTGGTGTGCAGGGACTACTTAAGTCAGGTCAGCCATGGATCTGGAAAACTCACAAGGATGATGCCTCTCTGGGTAAGCCCTTCCCACCCTTAACCACTCTCATGGTGAAGACATTCCTTGGCTGCAACCTGTACGCACCACCTCGTCCCTTCCTTGTGGCTCTCTGGCTCTGTCCTCACTACAAGACAGGGCTGTGTGGTACTGCTCCCAGATCTTCCCTCAGCCCCCTCTTCACCAGGGGAAGCTCGGCTCTCTCTCCATCCCAGAAATTCACTGCCGAAGGGGAGCTGCTAACACCATAAATCGTGACATCCCAGTGAAACCACTACAAGCAAAATGATGCAAATTCCCCGTGATTTCTTCATGTTCATGCTGGTTTCTGAGACCTGCCTTCACTTCTCATAGAACCATAGAATGGTTTGGGTGGGAAGGGACCTTCCCAGCTCCCCCAGTGCCCCCCCTGCCATGACAGGGACATCTTCACCAGCTCAGGTTGCTCAGAGCCCCGTCCAGCCTGGCCTGGGATGTCTCCAGGGATGGTTCATCCACCACCTCTCTGCCCAACCTGGGCCAGGCTCTCACCACCCTCNTGCCCCTCTCCAGCAGGTCCATGTGTGTCCTGTGCTGAGGACCCAGAGCTGGACCAGCCCTGCAGGGAGGGCTCACAGAGCGGGGCAGAGGGGACAATCCCCTCCCTCAGTGCTGCTCATGCTCCTTCTGATGCAGCCCAAGATCGTGCTATCAGATCCTAATGGACAGTTGATGTTCTGCATTAAATTAGGCCCTTGTGTTACGCGCAAAGTCCACCAGCTCTCAAAATAATCTTTCTGAGCATAATTAATTATTAAAGAAAGTCTCAATTGTGAATGATCATTAAAGGAGGCATTGTCTCAATTATCTTTGCAGAGGTTTCTCTGGTCTTTCTGAGTTTAGTGAGAAAATTGCTTAAGCACTGTCAGATAACTAAGTAATTCCCCAATTAATATAACTAATGTTTACACATAGATGACTCTGTATTTTAGTAAGCAATTGTAGCATTGAGTGACCTTGCTAAACTCATATATTAAGTGTCTCTCTCATAAGACACAGATATACTGGTTTTATTATATAAACATTCATCTCTATTACAAAACATTCCCAAATTAACCTCTTTGAAGAGGCTTCCTATTTGATAAAGGACACAGGCCGCCACACTGAGGAAAAGACATTATCATCTAATTAAGCACAAAAATTATCCAATAGAACTACTTGGTATCTCCTTCAAATAAGTTTCTTCCTTCTAATTCCCAAAGAACATGAAAAAAATGGAGAGTTCAAGGTGTTGTTGTCAAGAAATAATCCTGCAGTCCTCCATGAGCAGATTTAGATGAAAGTATTGGGATTTTTGTGCAAAGGAAAGTCTTAGAGAGCTCACTAATTCTGAACCAACTATTCCATTTTCCCCATCTCTTGCAAGCGGGGACACTTTGTAAAACACAACCCTTGCAGGGTCTGTCATGGGTAGCAAAGGCTTTTCCACTTCGGCAGGTGCTTTTTATCAGGCTGCTGTGCCCTGTTTGTAGGGGAGATGATGTTGGCCAGATTTTTATGTTTGATCAAGTATCCCCTGGTCTGCATGTATGAAACATTAAAAAAAAAAAAAAATCGAAAAAAAATCCCACACCACCTTTTTAAAGCTATTAGAATAAAAATAAAATGATGCCACATAACCCCAAAGTGTAATTGTGTTGTAATTTCATAAATTAAAAATATTTACAAAATTCACAATACATGCTTGCAGCCAAGGACCTGAGGAGTCAGCGAGAGCTGCCCTAGTGCAGGCGATGGAAAGAGACTCACAGGGAGGGCCAGGAAAACCAAGTTTCCATAATCCTGCCCAGCATAGGCAAAGCCAGCAGTGCTTATCAAGAAAGCAAATTTCTCTGCAGAAGAGTGTGGATGCCCAAGGACAACATCTACTACTTATCAAGTTTTGAAGAACGTGGTTAACAGAATCTGTCCGGTTATGCACCTTGCAAACAATACAGCATTTTTTTTATAAATCTCTTTTAAATACAGACCAAGTTTAGATAGATTTTTCCCTGTATTGGGTTAATTTAAAGTCCATTTGACAATACTAGCTCAGTGTATTTTGATTGGATTTTAATCTCTATTCAAGTGAGCTTGACACAAATCATCAATTAAAGATGCACAATTTAATGTGAATTAAATTTACAAACTAAAGATCCTAGTAAATGCATGTTAAGCTATACAACTGCTTAAATAAATACATAGGAAGAAAATATTTCATTCTTGGTAGTAGTATGAAGTGCAAGATTACGTGAGGGTGTTTATTAACATACCCTAAGTGTTATAGACTTTGAGAGGGGGGAAAACATTATCCTTGAAGACAGTGACCTCCGCTCCTTCTCAATGTAAATTATTTTCTTAATCTCTGCTGCATAGAGGCAACTGGCTCACCAGGATGCTGAGACATGCGGGTTCCTCTGAGCATCCTCAGCTCATGAGGAATTTTGAGAGTTTGTCTTTTCACGAAGGTTAATGGAGATAATGAACAAAACACAGTTATGTTAGTTGAAGAAGAGCGGTATGAAAGACAAGTGTCCTGCGAGCAGTTGGAAAGACTGCAAAGAGCAGATTCTAGACCGAGACCCAGGTTCCTGAAGTTCTGAATTTGAGATAATACAATGGGGATCCATCCCTAGAAAACTGGATCTTCGCTTAAAATTAGTAAAACTGCAACAGTTTCCTGGTTGGAAGACAGTGTCAGATTGTCTTAAGGATATTGGGAGGGAAAGACAATGAAGCTGCAGGTGACTGAGTTATCAAAATGCAAGAGTGTGGAGAAGAAAATCAAAAGAGCATATTCCAAGGACAGGACAGCAACAAACAATTAGGGAAGCCTGTGAAAAGCCAAAAAAAAGAGTTGTGTATATATATGTATTAAAAAGAACAACATAGTGCCAGAGGCATAATACATGCAAAAAAACCCACAGTTGTTTTGCTAACAAAAGCCTGAAGGAATAAAAATACCAAAGCAGAAAGAAATCACAAAGGATGAAGGAAGGAACAAAATGATACGCAGAAACCTCTCAAGCTGTGACTGTAACCAGTGACCAGGCCATCACGGCAAACAGGTGTGAAATCTGTATTTTTACATTTCAGCACTGACCAGTGGTGTAGGACTTCGCTTTGCATCTCAGAGTGCAAAGGCCATGGATGAGAAAGCCTAGTCAGAGCGAAGAGATATAAAACTCAGACAACAAGAAAATAATTTCTATGAGCTGACTTTGACGTAAAATGAAATCTTATGAGGGTCGTTTGGTAATTGTTTGGGGAAGCAGAATACTCATTTCAGGGCTGAGAATGTTTCCTCTACAGTGAGTGGGATTCGTGTCACCTCATTGTAGAAAACAACATCTGAGCTAGTCACCCCTGACTCCTTTGACAACCAGAGGAGAGAACAGACACTTCTGGAGCATGATTCATCTGCCCCAACATAGACACCCACCGAAAGACGAGATGAATGTACATTAAAATACCTAGAGCTTCTGTCAACTATAAAGAGAATCTGCACTAGCTCAGAAGTAAATATTTGCATTGAAGACATCTAAATCTGTTAGATGAATCCTGCCCTGGGTCGCTCAAACAGAAATTACACTGCTGAGGACATAACCTCAGAACGCAAGGCAGAAAACAGAGAGATGAAGAGAAAGCAGAACTAAGGAAAAATATTATCATGATAAAGGTGAAGTTGAATTCCTGTGAAGGAGACAAATACTACAAAGGAAACACAGAACAATTTTTGATACTGCTACAAACCATGTAGAAAGAAAAGGCAGAACTAACTCCAAACAGTGATATTATGCAGATAAAAAGGCTCTGAAAGAATCAGCTATGGTTAGCCCAGGTTGTTTGGTTACACAGATTAAAATCAGAGTGGTGTTGCTGTTCCCAGCAGTGAGAACCGGAGTTATTAGGGAATGTGACGGCTAAATAAGGCATTTAGGGTCTGATGCGGCAGTGATGGGCAGCAGACAGCGCCAGGCTCTGGGGCCAGTACGCGTTCTGCAGAAATCTGGTGTGAACAGGGTAACGTGGTTAATGGTTGGGTGGGAAAAGGGAGGGTTTTCTTAAAAAGGACCTTTGTAGACCCTAGCTTGACTTTACTAGATTGGGGACGGCACCCTTGAAATTGGGATTGATAACCTACTAAAATATCGTACATTCGGAAAAAACCTGCCAGGTTACACAAACACTGATGCTAAACACAGCGGTACGGTGTGCTTTTGGGAGTGCTATGAAAAAATAGAGAAGAAAATATTCTATATTAAAAGGTCAGTACAGCTGACGGTTCTGCAGCCCTGAGACAGTGCCAAATGAAGTGTCAAAGTCAAGCTTTGCATAAAGATACTGCATACCCCAGCCTAAAGGAAACCAGTCCTGTCCCAGATCCTGATGCAGGACACACCTACAAGTGCCATCTTTAGTGTCTTCAGCACAAGCAACAGGGAAAAACTGTTGCATGGGATAAACAATATGTAAATTCAAGATCTTAGACAGAGTAAGAGTCCCTTCTGCAGACCACAAGTTAAGGAGGATCACCTCAGATGAACTCGACCCAGTTGAAACAGCCTTGGGCTACCACTGCTCTTTACTGACCCTCAAGACACGGCCAGGGTCCTGATTTCCAGGACAATCAAACAATTCCTAGTAGAGCCACCACTAATCCAAAGCAGCTCCAGTTCATGGAAAAGTGGGACTGAACATCACTGCTGCTCACAGGTTGGGCTGGGGGCAATTCCACCCAGCAGGAATGAACGCGGGTGACACTACCTTCATTTTCCAGGCTGTGGAGCATATTCTGCCCCAGGCCAGGGATACATGAACATTAATCTTCCCCTTTCCTATTTAGACATGTTCATGGCATACAGCCAGCAAAACTAAAGAACAGCAATTCTACATTATTTGCCCAGTGTTTCAAGAAATCATGTGGCCAAGCTGGGAAGGGAACCAGAGAGCTGTCTAGTTGTATAGTCTTTTAACTCTTACAGCTACACCTCCACTAAATAATTCAAAATAAAGTCCTTGGAATACCCAGTAAATCCAGTCTCCTTTGGAATCCTGTAAGAAATATCTGCTTATAGTGAGACTTTTCCTTCAACATCCTTCTGCAGAAGGCTCTGGATCCCTCATTCCCTTGGGCTGGGCTTTATTCATTCTGGAGGGAGCTGGTTTTCCATCTCAGTGTTACGTTTACCACACCTCTGTAGATATTATTATCAATCTAGCTCATGTTTCGTTAAAAAAATAAGATCAGTTTAGTCAGATGAGACCTACTTACTCTAAGGCTGTTGACTAGTGTTAAATATATTCCTGCTCTTTCTTGACAGAATCTCACCTCAGCTTATAGAGTGTTTCTATGATTGGGGTCAATCTCTCCAGTCTACAGGCATTCATCATCTGGAATTCAGCAGACCATTAGCACTCTCCTGACCTTTAATGATCTCTCCAGTATTTCCAGGCCTTTTGGCAGTTCATACTCTTGGCCAAGAGAACCAGCTCTTTCAGGATTCTTCAGCACAGGTTTTCTATGACTCCTGATAAATATTTTCACTGATGACAAATACTTCTAACATCATCCTTACCTGTCAAAGTACCAGAAAATAGTTCACCACCCTCATGTACTATTCACCCCACTTCTTCTCAAATTCAAAACAGATTTATTCCTTTATATACTTCAAAATTTATGCTTTATTATCCCTTTGTTGTGCCAGGCACAGATTTTCCCAGGTGCCTCATCTTGACAGTTATCTTCAGCTCATAACTTCTAACATAAAGTAATTGCAATCAGCATTTTTATGGTTTTGGTTTGGTTTGGTTTTTTAATTATTTTTTCACTTGTGTACCTGCTCTCTGCACTTGTTTTCTGCCCTCCACAGAGACACCAGGTTTTAGGTTAACACATAAAACCAGCAGAAATGGCTGGGGCCAGTCCGCAGCATTTGCTGAAAAGAGACCCACACTGTAAGTTCCCAAGGCCATGAAAGTCCAGCTCATTATATGCCATGTGATCACCCATAAAACAAGTCAGGAAAACTGGATGTGGCCAGAAGACAAGGGCCTGCTGACATCACGCCAGGTTGTGCTGAGATAGCAGCTGGTAGGTAATGGACTGGGAATGAATGGTCTGGGATTGCCTGCTAGAAAAGAAGCCCAGTTGAACAAGAGTGGGGGCTGGCCTTTTGGAAAGGTTCCACTCAAAAGCACTCAGTATATTCGCTGGGCAAGGTCAAAAGCCCAGGTGTCCCTCGCCTCTCCTCCACACCATCCCCAAACTGCATTCAGATGGCACGTAGAGTACCTTCCCTCTGGCCCTGTAAGCACTAATTATCATAGAATCATGGAACAGTTTGGGTTGAAGGGCCCTTCCCAGCCCCCCCAGTGCCCCCCCTGCCATGAGCAGGGACATCTTCAGCAGCTCAGGTTGCTCAGAGCCCCGTCCAGCCTGGCCTGGGATGTCTCCAGGGATGGTTCATCCACCACCTCTCTGCCCAACCTGGGCCAGGCTCTCACCACCTTCAGGGCCAACAATTTCTTCCTCATGTCCAGCCTGAATCTCCCCTCTTCTAGTTTAAAACCATCACTCCTTGTCCAGTCACAACAGACCCTGCTTAAATGAAGATGAAGGAATGCCACTGATGCCGAAGTTTAGGCGTCTAAATGCCATGTGAGCTCGGCGAGTTGTCTTTACATATCAGTGAGGATTTACAGTAGTAGAAGAGTGGAAAACCAAGTCTGGTGGCCTGGGAGATTGGAAAAGAAAAGAGAGCACATATGAAAACGCAGCTGGTCAGAGAGAGGTGGCCGTTCCTCATCCTCCTTCCCCAGCCTGCCATTGCGAATTATTTTCTCCTGACTTCAGCTTTCAGGACAGGAAATCCATCCCAAACAAAAGATACCTGCAACTCTCAAAGCCTGTGACCCTGGCATAGTTGTCTGGAGTCCAAGCCTATAACAGAAACGATGATTTAGCCCTGGATTATATTGGCTCAACCAGAGTAAGTGCCAGGGACAGCAAGAGACAAGAATTATGAGTCCCAGCAGTAGGAGGGCTGCTGAGTGTGGAGGGTCTGAGCAATGGTGGGAGGTCCAGACGTGCTCTGGGAATATTTCACCTTCCTGCCTCTTGCTTCACTGGGGAAACAAAAGAGATACAGATGCTGGGTTATAAATTTTAAAGCAATTCTGCTGTGAACCTCCTTTTGATTTTAGAAGCGAATCCTTCATATAAATGGATTGAGAAATTCTCCCTCTGAAGTCATCCATCTCTTAATAGGACATCCTGACACCAGCTGAGTCAATCCAATGTCCATTGTTGATTTGAGTGTGTTCATCCAAGGCTGACATGACATTTCTTTTGTTGACAGAGCTCATATGTTACAGTAGCCTGTCCTTCATATCTCTGTGCCTTTTACTGCTTCAGCAGCTGCACACCAGGAGAAACTACTGCATTTACTTATTTCATTTCTTCAAGGTCCATTTCCTAGACATTTCCTTCTCCAGCTAAGGGCAGAATTTGTGTGTCCATCCCACATTTCAGTTGGAGAAGGATTTGCCCTGGAGATGATTCTTCAAAGGCCAATGCAGCAAACTTCTCCAAAGCACTGGAGCACCTGATTTTAATTTCAGAAGCAGATAATTATATTATTCAGCACCTTCCATCCCAAAGGATTCTTCTCAAAAGCTATACTTCGACAGACAGCTCTACAGGTGGGTCTGGATGAGCAACATAGGCAGGACTTCATGCACCACGGCATTTCTGGGAAGGAACATGACAGCTAATTTGAACTTTGTCATATTAAATACTAAATTTCACAAAGATTTCTGGGATGAGGATTCGAACAGACAGCTCTGCTGTTTTAGTGGAGAAGATTCCATCATGCTAAAAGTAAATCTATGCAAGAAGTGCAGCTGTCCTAGAATTCCAGACTGGACCAAACCCTGAACTCTGGCTCAGGAGGCTGGGAAAGTGCTCTGGGAAAGTGGGACCACACACTGGTCCTGTCCTTATGTCCTTATGTCCCCTGCAGAGGCCTCTCGGGGACAGCACGCTGGGCTGGCTGGATCACTGTCTCACCTGACAGCGACACCTGCTTGTATCATCATCTTATACAGATCCCGATCAGTGTGGACATAGCTATGAGCACAAATACTGCCTTGCAGATTGTTCCCTTGGGAAAATCACCACCAACAACAGCAACAAAAATCCCAGATGCAGCTGGGGTTAGTCACAGGGATGGGTGCACAGGCCGCTGATGAAAACAGCAGTGCAACAGGGCTGAAAACTGCTGCAAACAGAGGACAGAGGAAGAGTGAACAGACACTGGAAAGATCATTTGGGTACCACGGTACTGCCTTCTTGTCCCTGCACCCAGATGCCTGAACAGAAGCACAAGGTAATGTTTTGCTAGCTGTTTTCTGCCATGCAGCAGAATTTTTTGACCTTTAAATCATGCTTGCCCATGAGTGATACCTCTCCAGCAGCTTGAAAAAAACATTTTTATAAAAGTTACTGAATAAGATTTAAATTAAGACTGATTGGTGCTGAGGATTGTGTGTCCACACAAGAACGCACCGAGCAACCACTTCTGCCCATGGTTGTGTCACCAGTGCCACTGTGGTGATTGTCACTTGAGGAAGCCATGGGCCTGGGCCGACCACAGACGTGATGACGATGCTTCTGGATGTGTCACTGATAGCAAATACTAAAGCAGAGACTTTCTTCTCTCAAATCCCTCCTGTCTGAGCAAGAAGCCTCATGTCGGCCCTGGCAGTGCAGCTCCCCAAGTTCTGGATGTGTCCCAGTCATGCTGTATCAGCAATGATGGGCTCTGCTTCCCGGGGACGGGTTTTCAGCGGGTCACTGTGAATGTGGCATGAACAGGACAAAGCAGCTGAAGCTGGCAGGAGCATACTGGGGATCCCTCTGCACTGCTCTTGGAGAGCTGCCATTTTTTTCCTTTGCTGGGGAGTTTCTGCTCTCCTGCGCTTGCAAGACAGATGGAGAAGCTCAGGAAAAACCCTAAATTGGGATTTTCAGAGAAGAGGGGAAGGAGAGGACAGAGAGCTACCAAGGCGCTCTACCCTGCCTGCCCAGCATCAACCAGGCACTTTGCTCTGAAGGGGCCAGCAGACCCGCAGAGGCAGGAGAACCCTCGTGTGGCAGCACCTCTCCCTGCCCCAGCGAGCAGGGACCAGCTGTGCTGTGCACTGCCCGTCCACGTGCAACCCTCTTTAGTGGAGATGTGGGGGTAAAGTCCACCAGGCTGCAGCTGGGCGAGGTGTTTTCCGTGGCTTTGCTGATGCAGACCTGCTGGGGAGCTCAGATACCACCGTCCTCAAACCTGAACTCCCTCCTGTCCTCTGAGCCAACGCACCACCGGGTGTTACAACAGCTAGAGAATTTAAATATACAAAATCTAGACAAGAGTTCACACGGAGTGAAGCTGCCTCTACAGCTAAAGCCATTGCAGGGAGGTTTTCCTGCTCGAACACCCACGGTCACACTAAGCACACGGTCCAGCTCAGCTGGTGCCCAGGCTGGGACCCCGTGTTCTCCCCACCCCAGCCCCAGAGCAGGTCACAGGCTCTGCTCCCTTTTGGGAGGAAAACAGGTCCAACTCTTCAGCGGGTGTTGCTCCTTGCCTCATAAAGTTATATTAAAGACTTACAAGGGATTTTCTGCACAGCTGGCCAACCGATGCCCTTCACAGCACATCGCCAGCCCTTTAAATATTCACGAGACTTGGTCTGCTGCCTAATTGAATTTCCTCTATGAATGAATCAGTTATTTCCCCATCTCCTGCAGCAAAGATGTAGATTAAGTGTAAAACTGGGATAGTACACCAAAAAAGCAATTCCTCTCTGGTTAACGGCTGAGTGAACTCAGCCCTACTGGGATCAGGTCTCCAGCATCATTCTTCTCCCCAGACTTTTCTCTCCAGAAAAGTACCGTTTCTTATTGAGTCTAATTCTTCCATATGATTAACAGCTGGTTTTCACCCCAAAACATTTTCAGTTAAAATATATTGCCTTGAAGAGGCAATGCTCACCCTCTTTTGCATCTGCCAATCCACAACGTTAAGTCGTTCAAAGGCTATCTTCAGTGTGTCAGGCCCATCTTCTCTTCTGAAAATTTCACTAAACATATCTACTTTGATTGCAGTATTTGTAGAGCTTCTGAAGGACAAGATAGCCCAGCCTGACTGATAAACAGCCTGTTCTTGCATCCAGACATAAACCCCTTCTCTTGTTCCTTCTCATGTTTGCTTTCTGGTAGGCGCTCGCAAGATCAGAATCACCAAAACGTAAGATTATGTAGACTGAGCAGATTTCTCAATTAGAACAGACTGCTCATGGCCTTGTACACTTGAGATGTGAATCTCTTTCGGAATGAAGATCCCACAGACATACTGGGCTCCGGATCCTGTGTCTGAGCAGGAATCCAGGTCTCTGTACAGTCAGTTCTCTTCTGAACTGTTTCCTGACTCTCGAGATGTTTTGAGCCCCAGGACCATGTGAGGTGCATTCCTCCACTAAAGCGATTGTATCCTGATCACTGCAGTATCCAAGCAGGTATTCAAAGACCAGCAAGAAACATTCGTCTTCTTCTCTGGCCTTCAATGTGCCCTAGGCAGCAGAATTTCTCCCATGCAGGACTGAATTCACCAACTTTATCTCGACTAAATCGGCATTACTGAAAAAGTCCATGGTAAAAGCTTGAGGAAGAGGGTGAGGACTGCACCACTTCCATTGGGTAACTCATCAGCACTTAAAAGTGTACTAAAGCTAATGCTTTATTTCTAATTGTCTCTTGTTTTTCTCTACAAGAAAGAAGCGGTCTGAAGAGCACAGAAGCTTCTCCACATGAAGGCTTCTAAAAGAAACTATTTTCTCACTTTGTGTTTTTCAGCATTGAATTTGTTTCTTCATTAAAGTACAGCTCTATTCTGAAACCAAACTGACAGAGAGTCATTCTGCAGCTTTGCTTTCTTTTTCTGTATCCTTCTGTTCAACCCACAATGAATAAACTACGCTCTGTTGGTGGAAACCAGCTGGGATCTTAAACACAAGCTGGGTTTGTTCCTTCTTGGAGCTTCAGTCTGGACTCTCATCTATTAGGATACATCTCCGTAGGTCTTCCCAGCAGCAGAAAGCCAGGCTAGAGGAACAAAGAAATGCCATCTTTGCAGAGCAGCACAAGAAACTGATTCCAAGGTGACAGATACTGCTCAGGGATCAGTAACCCTGGAAGCGGGTCGCTCTCCCTCTCTGTGTCTCCCATCAGATGTTCCTCCTACACCAGCTCTCTGGCTGTGGGCTCTTTGAAGCTGAATACCAGGTGGCCTGTTGCTCTTTTTTCTTTTCTTTTTTTTTTTTTTTTTTGTTATCTCTGTTCTCTTTNAAAGTTTGACAACTTATGCTGAGCTTAACTGAAAGTGTTCCGAGGCAGCTTTTAGCTTGTTTTAAGAGCAAGCTAAAATACTCCACCTGCTTTGTCTTGGTAGAAGTTCTACTAGCCAGGTACCAGCCAGTTGGCTAACGACTGTACTCCTGGACTTATAAGTCCCCCATTTGGGGCTTGATTCACATATTTGCCACAGAACGGGTATTTTCCTGTACCCAGTCACAGAGTCCAGCCTAATCTTGGTGTCACGGCTCCCCCTGCAGACACTGGAGGGACGGGCACCTCCAGGGAACAAATCTGGCCATAGAAAGGTTTCATTTGGTGAAGATCTATGGAGGTCTGACCCTTCAGGAGGAGCTGGCAGTCCACACCACACTCTAAATGTACATGGAAGTGTAATTTCTGGGGCATTTAACCTTTTCCTCACGTTTAGCTACATGTATTAAACCCAGCACAAGGAAACAGAGAGTTTTGATTGGCTTTGTCCCCATAATAAGGTGTTACATTTCCCTATCTTCCTCTTATTGCTTTGAATTAAATATCTCAGTCCATCGCCCTCCCATCCACAGTGCGCCCTCTATTTCCAGAGGCCAGAGTCTTTGCGACTCGGTTCCTTAGGAAATCTGTGGCACAGAGTCAAAGTAATTCCTCAGCCTTTCCTCATTTGCACATGTCCATCAGTCTTTCTGACAGAAGTGATTGCAACGAGAGCGTAGATGCATTTGCCTTGTCTGAGCATTTCAACGCAACCACCATAGCTGATTCCAGGAGCGAACGCGCAAGCAAGGAAATAAAAGGACAAAAGAAAGGAAGTAAAAGAAGACAAAGGCAAAACGCAATTGCAAAAGCAAAGGAAAAGGGGAAAAAACCAAAAACAACAACAACCAAAAAAAAAAAACCAACACAAAAAAACATGGAAAAAAGCTTTTTTGTAGCTTGCACTGATTCCCTGCAAAGAAAAAAAATCTTCCCAAGCAAATATTGTTTTATTTGAAGAGTATACACTCTCTCCCATGCTGAGAAGTATTCAAAGCAAGGTCTGCCACCCTGAGATCCACCAGGCAGCCTCGTTACGGATCAGAGCTGTGCCCAGAGCCAGCTCCCTGCCACTCTCTTCCATTCACCTCGTCTCATTTTCTCTCTGCTCTGCTGCCTTTTTTCCCTTCGCTTCCTTTTCTCTGCGCTCCCGTCTTGCAGCAATTCTGCATCCCAATCCCGCTCCTCCAGCTGCCAGGTCAATTGAAGTCCTACCTTCTCATCCCAGCACAACCCTGGGATGAACCTGCCCCGCTCCCCCCCAAGCTGTGCTCTCGTTTTCCTTTCTTACCTACTGGTATTTCAGCCTTCCCAAGTAAAAAAAATGCAGCCAAGGCTTGTGCAGAGATTTCAGGTAGAGGTGAAGAGATGAAACAGAAACTCACAATGGAAGTTGCTGAATGAAAGCAGGTTGTAATGATCCACTCAAAAGCATTTTGCTAACACTTGTCTGGAAAATATACCTCTGCAAGACATTTTTCAGTCTTCTTTTGAAATAATAGCTTGAAGAGCTCTCAGCCATCAGTTGAACAGATTTGACCCTGAACTAAACATTTCTAAAATATTTTTGAGAAAATAGTGATTTCCAGCTGAACATCCCTGTCGTTGTTCACTTGAAGATCTCCAAAACTTTTCAATCCTCTCTCATTGCAAAAATCAAAACATTACTTTTCAATGAATCTTCATTTCTCATTCAAATTTCCATGGGAATCCCTAAACAAAAGTCTAGAAACCTGCCCTGTGTGGCTGCCCGATCCTTTTGACCTTTTTATTACTTACTATTTTGTTTTACCAGAAATGTTATTGTCAATTTTAAGGCATCTAGTCTTGCGCATCCAAGTTTCGCCAATTTAGTATTCATCTTCTGACAACACTCAGGGTTCCACCAGCCTCCTAATTAGTTACTGGCTGAAGTGGAGAGAATCATTGTGGAGAAACACTGACCTCCTACCCGTGGGATCTCATTTTTCTGTGCTGTTGTTAGCTAAAAGTTTGGAGCAGAGTGATGCTTAATCCTGCTGGCCCTGCCAATCTCAGCTTCCCATCTCTCTCTGAAGATGAGTTTGTGCATTGCTTTACTTGCTGAGGGCTGCTCGGAGAAAGCTGTATCTTTAATAACAAAATTTCTGCTCAAGACGACATGGTAAAGCTCTGCAACGGCTCAGCCTAAGAGGGTCTGGGCTGAGTTTTAGTCCTACTTAGGTCAGGGTGCATCTCTGGGAGGGATGTTCTGGCAGCACTGCCGCGATCAGCATCTCTGTGCTGCGTGGTGTTGGAAGTAGAGCTGCTCACACTTACTGTTTATGCTTTCGCTTACTTTTCATTAGTTTGTTAGGCAAATTTTCTTTTTGAGTGTTTTCATTCTCATCAGTCAATAAATGATAAAAATCAGACATGGAATGTTCTAAAAGTGGAACCACAAAAAGACCTATTTCCTGTCAGCCCGTATCTTCTCAGCAAAGAGAGCTGTATATCCCAGAGGAAAAATAAAGATCTGGAAGAGCATCCGAAAATTCATCAGCCGCGTTTTTAGCAGATCTCGGTGGCACAGACTGAAAAACAAGAGCCCAGTGCCTGCGGACAACTAAAGATCTCCACCTAGTGAAATGGAGCAATAGGACAGCTTGCTGCTTTGCAGTCTTCCTGGGAAAGCCAGGCAAAGGGTGAGGAAAATGGTCCCCGATTATATGGCGAGTTTAACGTCACTGCTGTCAGAACCTGTTCCGACAACAATCTCAGTATCGTATCGATGCCGTGAGCAGCAGCCGCTGCCCAGCACAGCAGCATCCCCGTTCCCGATACCCGACTGTGTGATGTGAGAGCGCGACCTGCACAAAAAGGGGTAAAGCACCAGGCTCTGGTTAACCTCTCTGTGACAAGGCTCCATTAGGGGAGTACTAAAACTCCCATCTCAAAGTCCTAACTCACCTAAGGTGATCATGGCTCTGTATTAACTATATCCCAACAAATTACACAACACAGTAATGACGGCTTTTGGCTGGGAACCTTTTCACGAGATGACATATTTCCTATTGATGGGATTACCCATTCTGTTGAAGCACAGAGTAATTGTAATTTCCTGGACTTGTACCGAACACATAAAGGTTATGGGTAGTCTTATTAAAGCTTTCATACTAGTGGAAAATTGTATGTCATAAGCTGGGAGAAAATTAATGGCCATTCTTTTGCAGTTTGCATACAATTAAATCCCTAGGGGGCCTTTCTGTTTCATCTGAATCAGGTGATATGCACTTTATTAAAAACTTTAACCCTTCCTTCCAGCTGCTACAAGGCTCGGGGTTATCTCTTTATACATCCTACTTGAGCTCGTGGGAGTGTGTGACCAGACTCCCCAGCTCTGCACCCAAGAGCAACATGCTCCTACGCTATTAGCAAAGAAAGCCTTTCAGATGAAGGAGCCAGCCTGCTTTTTAGGTGATTACATCGTGCTAACTATGTGGTGGGTAGCTGAAAATCCAAAAGCGATTCTCAGAAACGGCCATGGCAGGGGGACATTTCAAAGGTGGAGGCTACGCACCTCCAGAGAGGTACCTGGAGTTACGTACCTCCAATGCTACAAACACATCCTCATGTTTAGACTTGGGCTGATGTAGGTCCAGTCACGTAGTTCCTCACCTGGGCCAGGCTGAGATGCCTCATTTTGTCAAAGGATAACACTGTTGATCCCCCTTCTTTGCAGGCTTTCTTATAGGCCTGAAGCTTTTTCTCCTCCCAAGAGGAGAACTGATGCTTTGTTTTCCCTCCTCAGATGTAACTCACAGAAAAACTGATCCCCTATCTCTTCAAAACAAGCCGTCCCTTTCACTTCCCCACCTGCTGCTCAAGTCTAAGAGATCAATGTAATAACAACCCTCCAGTTTTTCCACTGTTTCCATCCCACTGTGTTCAAATAGTGGTGCCTCACTGTGCAGGCAGCATGCATCAATCTAGGGGAGCAGATCTCCATCTTAGAAATAACTGAGCTATAGACATTAGGACTACATCTACCCTGTAATCAGGAGGCACAAAACCTCCACATCGGCTTAGCATCAATCCAGTAGGTATGAAGAACAAGAAAGTTGATAGCGGGTGATGTCTGCATTTCAGCACAAGGCCTTCACATCGGCCCAGGACACACGACATGCAGCTGGGCAGCTAAAACATACTTCAGTCCCAATCTCCATGTCATTATAGTGACCGTTACCACTAGATATATTAGAGCAAACTACACACACTGCTGTGGTTCTCCTGAATGCAAAGAATCTGAAGAACTTGGACACATTTTCTTGGGAGACGCACAGCTTCTCAAAAGTATGTCTGAAATCTAGGTACGGGTTTTCTCCAAAATGTAATAGCTTGGCTAGTCAGTTAAACGGAAGTGTCCACAACGAAAATGCATCAAACCTGTTCTTCTTCCAAGATGACAGTGCGCCTTTGCATGTTTTAAATGTCAGAAAACACTTTTCTTTTGCTTCATAAAGTAAGTATTAATTATAATTTTACTTCCATACCCACATTTTTTGCAGGGCTTCGGTGAAAAGCTCTCTGTTTCACCATCAGCTCTGAACTTTGGCTGTTAAATTTGATCACACAATAAAACAGATCCTGATTCCTTTTTAATGGCCTCAGACTATCAGGAAGGCAGGGAGATATCGTGGATTCTGTTTTCAGCGTACACATTCCCAAACTTAGGTCAGTGACTCGCTTCATGCTACATTTTACCTTTTCTGTGATAAACACTGATATACTGTTGTGAAGTAACTGATGGAGGTGGAACTGAAGTCATTGCCCACATTTTCACAATACCTTCTTACCACTTCTCACTACATGGGGATGGATAAAGGTGGAGGAGGCTGGGATAAGGATGTGACCTGACTCATGAATCCCCAAATCAAGAGACAGGAGGGAAAATTGTTTTCTTAGAGAGCCAACAACATCCATAATATTGGCCCTTACCCAGTAACCCTGCTGTGCTCTCCTAGTGGTCCATCTGTCTTGTCAAAAGCTCTGCCGGATTCCTCTGACCTGCTTCAGACTTCACTTTGTGATCCCAGTAAAATATCGCAAATAGAAGAGCCTGACGTTGGTTCACACTTTGCCAATAGCAAGATCTATGTGCCGTAACTTGCCTTACTGCAAGCCAAGCTTGGTTCAAGAAAAATCAATTTTGTTGTGGTCTGCATAGGACTCATCACCACAAGGATAATATGTGCTCCTGTTTACCGTGTGGGAACATAAAATCCATTTGGGCTGAAGTATGATTCATTAACTACCCCCAAATGGCAGTTGGGCTAAATTATTTTGGTTTTGTTTAACTGAAAAAGCTCTCTTTCGGCATGCACGGCCAGGAAAGCAAACACAGCTCACTGTGCCTCAAACTCCCTGCAGAGACATGAGACTCAACCCCCCTGACAGCCCCTCCACCTTGAACAGTCGCATGGCAGGTTTGGGAAAAGAGTTTTACTATGCTAAATCATCCAGCAGAGCTAGGAGCAGCCTGTTGGACCTCATTCCTCTTCAAGGCTTGGTAAGAGGGTAAAAGGAGGGTTAACCTGGCCCCACTGTGCCTTCGCATTTGCAGCCCATTGCCCCATGGACAGACCTTTGGCCTGGTGGTTGCTGCCCACAGGAGAGGCCTGAGCTGGGCTGTGGGCCGTGCTGCTCCCTGGAAGAAGTAACCTATCCCCTTGCAGGAATAAAAACACACACGCAAAACTCTCTTTCAAGCTATGAGATCAGAGATCGGGAGCAAGGAGTCTCAGATATGCTTCATCTGATGGGAGACCTCAGTGCCACGGAGCGACCTAGTCCCAGTTACAGCACGGGCTGCCACCCAGTTAAAATTCTCGTACAGAGGTGAAGGTGGCAGGTTAAGAATAATCAGATTCTGCCCCAGCCTTGTCACATTCTCCACAGACTCTGTGATGCGAAAAAAACCCTCCCCACCATGGCTACCTGCCACTTTACAGGTTTATGCAAGTGATGATTAAATACAAGCTCTGCCAGGTCCTCTGAAAATGCTGCAAAGTGAAGACTAAACCTAGTCCCATTCATGGACTAACTTTGGGAGAGCTGAATCTTCCCCATCCATTAAAGAAGTAAAAAATCAAGTCCATCGTGGATAGAAAGCAATGCGTTTTAGCTGAAAAAAAGAAGTAAAGATAGTCTGGGAGAGCCAAGAGCAAATAGAGACAAGCATGTACCAGGTTGAAGGGCTGGACCATGACATGCTATGATCCTTTCCAGCCCCTGCTGTCCTCCAAGCATTTAATTCAGGTTAGAAGACTCAATACTGTAAGTCCATAGTTAAAAAATAATAATAATGTCTTTAACTCAGAACTGAAATAATTGGCTGAAAATTTTAGTCTTAGAAAAAGGATCTGAGGATTCTACAGTTTGCAAAACTACCTACAGGAAGAAACTCCTCTTAAGACCACTCCAGGCGGCTGTTGTGGTTTCAGAGCATCCACAGATTACATTTTCGACTCCCACTTCTCAAAAACAAAGCAAAGCCTGATTCTAGGACTGAAAGAAACTCCCAGCATCTCAGAACTTGCAATTAAAATCACCAGAGGTGACAGCACTAGAAATGTTTAAAAATAATCAAGCCACCTTCAAGTTTTCTAAGATTTGCCTGTTTGTTTTTAATGCCTCCCTCTCAGAGGGAGAGGGCGGTTTCACTACAGCTTGCAAACTGCCTCAGGTGGAAGCCACAACTACAGGGCACTGGACGCTGCCCTGAAAGGACACAGAAACTTTATATTTCCCAGTGTTTCCCCCCTCCAGATACAGATACTTTTTTTTTCCTAGTTGAATAACTCATAAAGACTTAAAGCAAAGGCGCTACAAGCTCCGGCTAATCAGGGAGGTTTTGAGCCTTGGACATATTTGTTTTGGGGACCCACTTGTTTTGGGGACCCACAAGAAAAATGGCAAAGGGGGATAGGGTGGGAGTCAGGACTTCGCTGGACCTGATGGCGGTTCTCCATGGCCCAGAGAATGGTTTTGGGCTCTGTGCCCTGCCTCCCCAAGCTCTTCCACATTTTAGTTTGCAGATAAAGCTTGGGAGTTCACCTTCCAAATAAAATCCAGCCTCCTCCTTTGGCAAGTTCTGGATCCTGCTGATTTCAAGTCTTGTCCAGGTGTATTGATTCTTCCAGCAGTGAAAACACTGGCATATAAATTGCAAATCGGAGCCAAAGGAAGGCGGCTGCATTCAGAGCACATGGGATTGAAGAGATATATAATAAGGGAAAGGTGTGTTTATTCATCTGTTGACCTCAGACCTTGCATTACTACACTCTCCATAGAGTGATGCTCGGTGTTGACCTTGAGCTGATGGCTTAGCAGGGCCAGTGCAGCGGCTTTTAATGAGTGAGTTTAGCAGAGGCAGAACCATTCCAAGAAAAATGCTCCAGAAAGTGATCATGTCAGACCAGACACGGCAAAATTAACAGCCTCATTCTGGCCAGGCTAATTCCTTTCTTGTGATTATCATTATTATTCTGTTTTCATATTGCAATAAATAATGTAATTACTAAAAGCCGAGTGCTGATTAACAGAGACTCCGTGCTCTGCTGGCAGAGAGAGTCAGGCTGGAGACAGGAGAGCCAGCCTGAGGGTGCTGAGCTCTCCTGCTGCTATTCAAACCACACGTCATTTGGGGTGGTCACTGCAAAGAAAGGGGTGGATTTGGCGACCCACAGGGTCCCTTCCAGACAGCACCTGAGCAAGAGGGAGCTGGGGGGTTCAGCTGGAGAACAGGAGCTGAGGGGAGACCTTCTGATCTCTGAACTGCCTGAAAGGAGCTTGGAGCCAGGGGGGTCAGGCTCTGCTCCCAAGGAACAAGCGCCAGGAGCAGAGGAAACGGCCTCAAGTTGCTCCAGGGGAGGTTCAGATTGGATATTGAGAAATTTTTTTTCCTGCAAAGGGAGCAGGCTGCCCAGGGCAGTGCTGGAGTCACCATCCCTGGCAGGGTTGAACAGACGGAGACGAGGTTCTCAGGGACACGGGGCAGTGCCAGGGGTGGGTTATGGTTGGACTCGACGATCTTGAGGGTCTCTTCCAACCAAACTGATTCTGTGATTCTATATGAATAACTTTCCATCCTTTCCACAACTGACCTAAACTTTGCTGGCTGGTACTGAATTCACCTATAGGGCTGCAGAGAAAGAAAAGCAGGGGTATACGTGTGGGTGTTTGCAAAGGTGGAGGGTCCAAAGGCCAGAACATCTCTCCTCTTCAGCTCAGCTGCAGCTCCACCCTGAACCCAGCTTCTGCCCACTGCCTCCATGCCCTGAGATCTACGAATTGTTCTGGGCAACATGGTGTAGGAGATGTTGTATCTCATCAGCACCTGTTACAAACACAATTTGGTCTTCTGCAGCATTCCTCAACTCGAAAATAAAACCGCATGAAGGTCAAGTTCCCAGTACCAGAGGCAGAGGGCTCCTGCTGCTGATCTGAACCTGCCCGGCAAAACAAAGTCCATTAGAAACCAACATGGAAAGGCCCCTGGGTCTGAAGCAAGCTAGGGAAGGTGCCTCAGGCCAGTCTTTATGCCCAAATGGAAGAAAAGATGCCACAGTGGGAGTCTCTCTGGACAAATGGAAGAAAAGATGCCACAGTGGGAGTCTCTCTGGACAGGGACCGTTCCATGTCAAAGGATGCTGCTGAATGATCCCATTCCTTCTGTCTTTTCCAATCCTTCTCCTCTTGAGGCCCAAAGGAAATTATCTCAACCTACCCATGTTGGGAGCTGTTTCCCAGGCTTGAAGGGCCTTGTGTCAGACATCCTCCCAGCACGTTCCAGCCACACAGATCGCACCACTGAATTTAAAAATGCCGCAGCTGCCACAACAATTAAAAATGCAAAGAAGGAAAACAGCGTGCAAGCTAGCAGGAGAGCAGGGATGCGTATTTATAGCTCCTTATGTAAACTAGATACAATGGAGCCATTTGGAGCTGAAATAGGCTTGGCGTTATCCTCCATCGTGGGATGCCTGCAGATCTCAGCCCCACCATGTGCCTTCTCAGACTGAGAGGAATACGGGCACAGCACCGGCCGTCCACGGGACACAACCTGCTCAGGGAGGACGGCGGTGAGCAACACAAGAAGTTAGTGGCTTTACAGCCTGTGGGAGATGAGGTAGCTGGGACTGACGGACACATTCCAGGTCTCATCCTGCTCCACACATGATGACCAAGGGGGGTGAGGTTGCCTGAACCCAGCTAGACATTTTTAGGGCAGCAAGAAAGGTTGCTTTGCCCTGCCCTTTACTGGAAAGCAGGAATTGCCATTACTCATCAGCAAGGACCTCAAGGCAAAAAACTGATGACCGAGGTCTAATAGATTCTCACAACTGATAATTTAATTTCGAAAGGTCATTGTGAACTGCCTTAAAAAAGTGCAAGCACATGCAAAAGGGATTACTGCTCCCTGAACATTGCCGCCTGTTCTCATGTGCTGTTGAATTAGACATTTAAATCCATAGATGAGCTAAATTAGTTGATCGTGGCTGAGGTTATCACCAGGAGGACCAGAGGAACCAAAGATGATTAGCCACTTGTCATAAAGTCATAGCACAGAGCACAGAGAGAATTGATTTTTCCCACTGACCTGCTTTTGGTTTCCATGTGGTTCTTATTGATGTGTGCTGGAAATATGGGAAATAAACAGGAAGAAATGGAAATCCATGATGAGAAAACAATGTAAGTATATGGGAAAAATAAGACTTGGAAGTGACATTCCAGGAAAGGGTAAAGAGAAGTCTAGCGTCAAAAAAGGGGGAGCCAGATAATCACCAACCAACCTCAAACCTGAGTTATCCTGTGACACAAAGTGGCATTTCCCAGCAGAGGATGCTCATTGCTCTCCCCTTGGGAATCACCTTCCCAGTTAAGAGCCCCCAGTAGCACCAGCTCCCTCTCTTTGGGCCAGATCGTCCCTCTCTTGGCCACAAACAGGCATCTGAACCGATCAATAGGGCTGGAGACCTTGTCCTCCCCGCGCCGTGCCTGTGCTCGCCTTTCCCTCGGCGCTGCCTTCCTTGACACAGCTAATTTCCCAGAGGAGATGGATTGATTCTCTGCAATCACTATGGATTTAATACATGCTATTTATCACCCATCTTGTCACTCAAATGGAAGAAGTGTGTGCCTGCACAATATATATGCAAAAATCTCCATTGCATTTAGTTAATCCTCTGATAGCCATCAATAAATATCAGGGACTTGGAAGTCGCTCAGGAAGAATTTCAATAAATAAAATATTTACATAAATAATTTTTTATTGTTGCTCAGATTCCCACCAGCCCTTCCCATTTAAAAGTGTGTCAGCCCGCAGCAGCTCTCTTGTTTTAATTATGTCAGTCTGCCAAAGCAGTAGAAATTGTGCTGGTTACATCAGTCCCACTGTCTGGGGAAAGGAACACATCAGAGGAAAATCAGTTATCGGTGTTCTGACGTAACCGTGTCCTACAAGCAAAAGTCCCACGAGCTGGCACACAGTTCTGGCTGCTTTCAGAAACATTCAAAGTAGGACCTGGCTGTGTACCTAGCAGTAAACAGCACATCTACACTGTAACATGCACAGTGGGTCCAGCTTCTCCAGAAAAGCGTCTCAAGCCTTGTGCAGGGACCATAGGACACTTGCATGGCAGCCCCAGACGTACAGTCGGGCCAGGACTTAAAAGCTCCAACATTTGCTGAAACCAAATCAGGCATCAGGTCAAGAAGGGTGCACCATTCGTGGAGATGATCTTTCCTGGCACAAGAGCCTGGCATAAGGTAGGTCTTTGAGTACAGACCAAAGTCTACCCTACATGTAAAATGATCCTCTCCAGGATGTGAGATGAAGTGTGGGTTTCCAGCAATTGTATTGCAGACTGTTCTTGCCCCAGCAACGCTAGAAGTGGGGATTCTTGTGTCCAATTTAATAGGAAAAATAACTCAATTTTGGCCAGTTTGATATTTCAGTGCAACATCCCCACTTTCTGCAGAAATCAAGCAGCAACAATGTCAAAATAGTTCGCTCAAAACCCATTTCCCATCACAAGCCAGTTTTCTTTTTAAAAGCTTAAGATTAATGTTGTGACACATCCAGTGATGCTTCTTCAGGCCTTGCATACAGCCACCACCACTTAACAACTGCCCCATCACGAAGCAGATGAACACGGCTACCCAGCTTGACCCAGACACTTTATCCATCTCAGCCTGGCCCAGCTGGAACAGTTTTGTCCTCATGAGTCATCAGACGCTGCCGCTTTCTCTGTCTCCTTTTAATTGTCATTCTTAGACCAGTCCCATTTCCGTGGCACAAATACCTCAGCACAGTTGACTTTCTTAAGTACTGCTCAATATTTCATACAGAGACTTCTCAATGTCTTAGACTATTCCCAGATGATCTCTTTAATCATGAGCAATTCACTGAGAAAGCCTAAAATAGTGCTTTTTTGCTCCTTAATAGAAGGATGGGACCAAAGTTTTGTATAAAGGAAAGATAATGAGGCTCTGATAAAGATATTTGGACAAGCAAGCACTGAACTTCAGTGAAATGCTCATGCTCTGGAAACCTTTCTGTGATCTATCAGTAGTTTTGTTCCTGCTTGAGAAGCGCAAGCAAGGACATAACGTTTTTATTTGCGAATATAAGCATGAACCACCTTTTTCTAAATGCCCAACTGGCTCAGGAAGCCATCAGATGTACTTTTGCCTCAGTTTCCATCTGTAAAGGATTCGTGAGCAGCCACAGAGTGTTGTTCTGAACAGTTTGTGAGAAACATTCCTGTGTCTTGTTTCTGAGCCGATCCCCAGCCCTGTGTCAAGCCCTGACAAGTGCAGCAGGACCCGTCAGCCCAACCAGCTGGGGAAAAAAATCACATCCTTTCTGTTCCCACACTGGATTTTGTCCCGTATAACCTCTGCCTAGGTCTATGGGATCCAGAACTACCCAGCTGACAGGTATCTCGTTTTTTTTTCAAACAAACATATGAATAAACTTGCACAACCCAAAATGTTTGAGCCCTTTTGAGATCAGAAGCTCACAGTCTCCCTGGCCTAAGGCGGCATCTCCCCAGGACAGGGAGCGAGGACGAAGAGCCGGCTCCATCGATGCTGCCCCAAGGGATGGTACCCGGGGCTGGGGACCTGGCTGGCACAAAGGAAAAGTCCCTGACACCTCCAGTCCTGTCCTGCATTGCACAAAGAAGCTGTAGGAGGACACGTGAAGGTCACCAGCACAGGGCAGGGAGTTGGAGAGAACTTTGCAGGAGGAAAGAGAAAAAAACATCTCCGGGGACTGCAATAAATTGCCAACTTCTTCCCAAAGGCTCCTATGAAACACTTGAAAAAAGTGACCTCATTAATTAATGAGATGGGTTAACACTCTCTCCACATACTCTACTTAATTGCAATTCTGTCATTCCCAGTGAATTCTTAAAGCCATATTGATTATTCAAAGCTCTGTTCAATCAATAAAGCAATAAACCATGTATGCTTAAAAAAGTGATTAAAAAGATAAATACATGAGACACTTAAAGAAGCCACGTCCTTCTGCAGACCGCTTAGCAGCTAAGAGCAAGCCATGGGTAAATATGTTTTCATGTCCTCATCTAACTGAAGTGGGTAATTGTCTCATAAATTTATTTTAATCCCTAATCCATGTACAATGCATTTCCAAACAGAAATCACCCCAAACAGTAGTGCTCTCAGTTTTCACTGGCTGCTCGCTCTGTGCCCCACACAGCTGACAGTTGTGGATGAGCAGTGTTAAGAGGGGTTGTGGCCAACAAGTGAGACCACGTGAGCCTCCTGCCTTGGGGGACAGGACGGGTAGGGGGCCAAGGGATCCTGAAGGACGAGTCTGCTTGGGAAGCTGCAGAAACATCACAGCACTGTGGCTGAAGTTTCTTCATTGCAAAAAAAAGCAGCTGTGTCCTGCTCCATGGGCATGGAGTAGTACATGGAGCAGCCCTATTCAGCCCTGACTGGAGCTACATCTGCTGGAACGGAAGGACCAAGCGAGCCCATTCCTCATCGCTGACTAGATCTGTCTTGGTCTGGATGTAGCTGATCTTCATGCAGCTTTGCTTCTGCTTGACTAAAACCTCCCTACACTGAGCATCCACCAGGATCCCTGCAGCCTGTTGCTGCTCCTGTTCTCATGGGATCCACATCACATCCAACGAGGAGGAGCCAGAGAAACCTCGTGTCCTCACAAGTGTGTGAGGACCCTCTCAGCTCTCAGTTTGTCATCCTGCTGTATTTCTGCTGTCACCCTGCAGATGTGGATGAGGTCAATCGTCATCAGCCCAAGGTCTGATACCCAACTGCACGATGGGAACTGTTGTTGCTGGAATTTGCTATCGTACTGATGTTACCGGTGTCTCTGTGGGAGGTGGGACGTGACCTCCCGCTGGTTCACTGTGACAGGGGTTCCCAGCAATGCACTGAGGATCCCAGCCCTGCCCCTGGCTGTACCCACGGGGGCACTCGGTCCGTCCAGGGCTGAAATCTATCACTGCAGTAAGATGGGTTTGAAAATCTTCAGCAAGAAATCCCCAGTTCCCATTTTGGTCAAGCCTTTTTCTCCGTTACAGAAACAAATTATATTAATTTGTACATCACATCATGGATTTGGAGCTAAAAGACCCCCAGGGCTTCTAACTAGAAAGGTAAGGGCTTGAAGGTTGGGGGAATGGAGGAAAAAACATCTCTGGGCTTGAGGTAGGTAGGTTTTTTCCTTTTTTTTTTTTTTTCTTTTTTTTATTGAAAACATTGTGATTTAACAACTAGAGGCGTTGTTGAACATAAATAAATAACATGGAGAACTGGGACACGCTAAGCTCTCTGATTGCATAAATATTCAAGCTGCAAAAGAAATATAAGATTTCAAAGGTGGAAACCTAATTATGGAGTTGTTATCTATCCCCCTGTAGTAATTCAAACATAAAGAACAATTCCCATTGGGCTGGTAAGGGACCATAGCGCACATCTGAAATGGTGAACCTGGAAAATACAGCATCCTGCCACAGCTCAGCATTGACTCCCCCTCACACACAGTCTGCTCAGCTAAACTCAAACTAAGGGCGCAGCCTTGACCTGATTCTCCCATGAGCAAAGGGTTGGGGCTCATAACCGCTTCCTCGTCTCCTTCCATCACTTGCAGGCTAATGATACCTTCATCTGGTCTCTCCTTGCAACCCCTCTGCTGCCTTTGGTGACAGGAGGACAGGCACAACCTGACACCGGTGGCAGACGCATCCTGTGGACCTCCAGACCTTTCTGTAACAACGCTGGGCTGCTCCTGCCAGGCTTTTCTCCTGCCACCTCCCCCTGCCAGGTTTTCTGGCTGGATTCCCCCATGCCATGCACAGCCTGGTTTGACACAGATCTCCCCATCCTCCTGCACAGCTCCCACCCGGTCACCTGGGGATGACTGTCCCGAAGGCCTAGGAAAGCAGTGCTGGAGGATGCTCTGCAATCGCTTTACAAAGGAGCCCAAAACTCATCCAAGTTTTGCTGACAGCTCTTCATCCTGAAAGCCATCACCTTCCTGCTCCTGCCTCACCTCTGCAGCCAGACACTGCCAGCTCAGCATGGCCTGAGGGCTGGGGAGAAACCCAGCAGCCAGCACGGGCTGAGGGGTGCGGAGGCTTTTCCTGCCTCCCTGGGTAAAGCCAAAGATAGTTGAAGTGCGAATGCTCCCTCTCCACTCCGATCCATACCCTGCAGCTGTTTCAGAAGTGGAAGCCTGAGCATTCGCCTGCATCTCCACTTGAGCATCCGCCTGCATCTCCACCTGAGCATCCGCCTGCATCTCCACCGTGTTGCCACAGAGGACAGGAACTCCAGCAAACCATCCCTAAAGGTGCTTCCCGGCCACCGTTTGCACCCAGATCCCTTCAAAATCAACTTTTCCCCCCGCGGATTTGGAAGAAAACTGATCTTTATCAATGCAAAAGCTGGGGAGCTGGACTGAAGCCATGGTAGGACATTGGGAGCAGGGAAGGAGCAGAAAAACGGCTCAAGCTCAGTTCGGTGGTTTCCAGGAGATTAAGCACATCGCCTTGGACATCTCTTTTCAGTTGTCAGGGGCTCCAGAGGCACTGCAGGCCAGTGTGCTTCCCAGCTGTTTACACTTATACCTTCTTTTCCCTTATTTTGCAGGTTTTCAGGGCACGGCACGCATAATACCACAGTACAGGAGGAATGGTAGTAGAAAAGCCTAATTGTTCCTATTTTCTCTTCAAATCCTTAATGGCAAATAACATTTGCTCCCACCAACAGCTATTTGTTAAAACACGAATTAAAAACGGCAGATTAAGCCGACCAGCCCTATTTGCACAGAATGTTAATCCAGTTTATCCAGGACAGAGGCAGCTTCAAAGCGACGGGCACAGCCCTGGCCTGGGCAATTAAGCCAGCAACACCAGGGATTTCTCCTGGATTCTGCCAGTCTTACTGCAGGGAAAGTTCTGGACATGAGGAAGAAATTGTTGGCCCTGAGGGTGGTGAGAGCCTGGCCCAGGTTCCCAGAGAGGTGGTGGATGAACCATCCCTGGAGACATCCCAGGCCAGGCTGGACGGGGCTCTGAGCAACCTGAGCTGCTGAAGATGTCCCTGCTCATGGCAGGGGTGGCACTGGGGGAGCTGGGAAGGTCCCTTCAACCCAAACCATCCTGTGATTCTGTAATTCACCACTGGAGAAACAAAAACACCACATAGACCATTGACCCACCTGAGCTCCCTCTCACAAGGCTTCTACTATGATAATAGCTTAACATCCTTAACAGACCGCATTTGACCACTAGTCCCTTTTCCATATAATAGGCTTATGGAAAAATGTCCCTTTATTATCTTGAAATCAAATTTTTAATTAACTTTTTAGGTTTTCCACTGTAGTTTGACTTAAAGCATTGATTTGCTTAATCTGCCTTTTCAGGTTTGGGATTTTGCAACAGGAAAAAGTGATTTTTGCAATATTGCCACTACAGCCAAACGAAACCAAAAGCAAACAAACAAACAAACAAAACCCAAACAAACAAACAAAACCCAAACAAACAGACAAAACCCAAACAAACAAACAAAAAAAAAGGCCAAAACCCTCCATCCACCTCTGGGCCAAGCTGTGCCAGAACAGGACACTTGCACAGGAGCTCGCTGCTCTCTCACAGCCTCACATGCCCTGCAGCACCAGGACCCCCACCCAGAGGTACTGAAGCCACAGGGGTTTTTAGCCTGGGTGTGCTACAAGTGCCAACGCAGAGCTACTCCAGCCAGGAACTGATGACCTGCCATGACATTGCTCAGGAATTCAATGGCCCAGCACACTCACCACACGCTTTACAGCTGCTGCACGTGCCACAGCTGGAGGTGAGGGTTCGGTTGCATCCCAAGGGAGGAAAGGGAATTGCAACTGGGGCACTGGCTGCTACCAGGCTTGCTCAGGGTTCTCTGGTGACTCTTTGGACCACACAAGCTTCATGGACAGGGACAGGGGCACTATGTCATGGGACAATGAGGTTGCTGGTGCAGCACAGGGCTCAGCCCACACAGCAGAGCCCTGAGTGCTGCTAAACCCTAAAAAAGCAATGCCTGTCAGCTGCACCACAGGTTTTGGGAGTGTCACTACTGGGAAAAGGGTCTGGAAAAGGCTTTTTGGGATGCAGGTCCCCCTGCCAGAGGCCTGGGATGGACCTAGTACTCCTGAGATGCTGATTTGTGTTTCACCAGCCTCTGCACAGCCAGACATGCCAGCTCCATCCTGGCGGGGCAGCAGCACCATCTACTGCTGCCAGAACGAGAGATGCTGTGCAGATCTGCTCCCTGCTCATCCTATCCCACTCTATCGTATCCCATACTATCCCACCCTACCCTGTCCCAGCTGATATAATCGTGCTGCTGAGCCAGCCCAGAGCAACGCAAGTGACTGTAGGCACCTCTGAAATTGCCTGTGCTGCTTGTGGTTCTCCAGACACAGCACCCATGGCCAGAGTGGGTTTTATTTCCTCCTTTCCAGCTATGAAAAAGTTAATGGTCTGTGATGGGCCTGGTAAGCACTGACTGGTGCACCTGCCCTAGGAAGGAGTTTTGGAGGGAGGGGTGAGAAGGAAGGGGACTGAGGTAGGAGTCATGCTTTCATTCACTGTCACTGTGTTGGCTGGTAACAATATCTGACTGTCCAAGGGGTCTGGCAGTTGAATAAAATCTTTATTCACCTTTTATGCCTGCCAGGGAGCCAGCAACCGGGCCATGCTGAGCAATGCAGGGCACACAGTTCCCCAGAGAGCGACGCGCCCCGTCTGCAGCCACATCACCCCACCACCCTGCACAGACGCCTCTGCAAGCCAACCCCTTCTGGGCTTTCCATCGCCTGCGCTGCTGAGGTGCTTGGGGATCCCTATAGAACCATGGAATCATTTTAATTGGAAGAGACCCTTAAGATCATCGAGTCCAACCAACTATGCTGCTGCGGGGGGGACAGTGGTGTGATCCCCCTGGCTCCAGCTGCAGGGACCCATCTCTGCAAGCAGCACGCTGTGTGCATGCCTTTGCAGGCGGGGTGCTCCCTCCTGGGGGTTCAGGGACAGGCTGTCCCTGCGTGCGCAGGGTCCGCAGGGGGAGCCCAGCGCTGCGGTGCCCACCCGCCAGGTGGCAGCAAGTGACCGCGGAGGAAGCGGAAAGGGCGGGAGGCTGCAGGATGCTCTGCCGGCTGCGAGAGGAGCCAGCAGACAGCAAGTTCGGGCTGGCCGGGCCGAGGGGGGGAAAGTAGCCACAGTATCTGCGTGAGGGACACAGGCTGGGAGGGACTCCCCGTTCAGCCAGCCCAGAGGCCATGTGCGGGGCAGATTACAGCTCAGGGACGTACCCCATAGAGTCAGAGAATCACAGAATAGATTGGGCTGCTGGAGCCTTCCCAGCTCCCCCAGTGCCCCCCCTGCCATGAGCAGGGACATCTTCACCAGCTCAGGTTGCTCAGAGCCCCGTCCAGCCTGGCCTGGGATGTCTCCAGGGATGGTTCATCCACCACCTCTCTGCCCAACCTGGGCCAGGCTCTCACCACCCTCAGGGCCAACAATT